>JAQYXR010000567.1:0-74344 GCA_030545055.2 Neoaliturus tenellus
CAGGAGAGAGAGGCGAACATGATGGAAAAACTCGGGAAATCGGGTTGTTGAGTTTTGGAAAGAAAAAATAATTTACAGAGGTCGTTTCACTTTCCGGAGATGAAAAATATCAAATCCTTGACATTTGGCAAAATGGTACAACAGGTCCTCTAAGTTTTTTCTTAGGAATTTTAACTCAAAATTACAAAATCTAAACTTTAAGAGTCATCTTCACCCCTGGGCCAGTAGCCCATTGTTGCGCAGTCGGCAATGTTAATCTTACGGTTTTTATGCTAAAACATCGTATGGCATTATCCTGTTTCGGACGCCGTTTTTCAACCGATTTTCTTTAAACTTGGTAAGTGTTTAGTTGAATAGTTATACTATGTCGCTCATACCTCGGAATTTTGAAAATTTAACAAATATTACTCTTTGAGGCAACGCAAAGTAACTCGATTTTCCTTAGTATTTGTTAAATTTTCAAAATTCCGAGGTATGAGCGACATAGTATAACTATTCAACTAAACACTTACCAAGTTTAAAGAAAATCGGTTGAAAAACGGCGTCCGAAACAGGAGAATGCCATACGATGTTTTAGCATAAAAGCCGTAAGATTAACATTGCCGACTGCGCAACAATGGGCTACTGGCCCAGGGGTGAAGATGACTCTTAAGATGTAGCATATTTTCTTTTCCATTCGTAATTTTGGCAGTATGCATGTTTGAAATCATTGAATATAAATTAACTAAATTTGTTTCCTTAGGGAACCGATTAATTTAAATTTATTTGTTTCTTAGGGTAATCCGCACGTACTACTAAGCGTCGTATGCGTGTAGTGGCGTACATTTTCATTAGTTATTGGTTGTATTTCTTTTACTTTTCTTAGTACCTGGGAGCTGAGTATTTGGTCGGTAAGCTTGAACAATTCTTTGTAGTCTATAAATACCAGTAAAACACTGTACGCTAAAATGCCAAGCCCAAAAGACTTTTTTCTTCAAGACGAGCTCGTTCGCTCTGCTCACTCGCCTCCACAACGAGCTCGTTCGCTTCGCTCACTCGCCTTTCACGTTGTTGTAGGACATAGGGCGCTATACTTTGGTGTGAGTTTGTTGATACGTGGATTTTACCTCTACGTCTACGGTTAACAGCTAATTTCTAATTTCGGCTGCTGCTAATTATTAAGTTTTTATTGTTTAATTTGATTGTAATTCAAAAATTTGATTACTTTTTTTCCTTTTACCTGAATTTTATTAAAATAAATAGTCATAGTAAATAGTCACAATCCCCAGTATAAATTACTAATTAATAACAGATGAACAATTTTTATTATATTATCATTCAGTAATTAATTTTCCATTAAATTCCATGTCTCCGTTTCTTGCATCGCTATCATTAAAATTTTAACAATCTTATTGCAGATTCTTGTTTTTAATATTATATTGTACCAACATGTAATCTTATTTTTCCCCTAAAAATTGTTTTTAATGCGTTAAAACTTGATATAAAAAGGCTTATATCAACATTATTAGCAAGCACCCTTTTTAGTAATTTAAATTAATATCAAAATTTTTAGATTATAGCGGTTTACAAAATTATTTTACGAAAAGAATGACACCAAAATATTTTAAATCGGTTTACAACTGGGGCGACAAACACGGAGATTCTAAACCCTTGGATCCGCGCGCGGCTGATGGGGTAGAGCTCACCCTTAAACTTGACGCTTTTACATTGCCGGCAATGAAAATTAATTGTTCAATCGTAACAATTTATTTTTATCAAATTTATAAATGAACTGGGTATATAAAATGCTCCCAAAAGCTAGAGGTATGGTAAAAAATGTCAAAACACTAAGGTAGGATTTCTCAGAAAAGATTTTACCTGTTACTTTACAAAGAACACAAGATGCAATCAAATGAGGATAAGGTGATATTCCACCTGCAATCGTGATTTTGAAGGCCACCTCCGTCCAACGCCTGACTAAAAAAAAACACGTTTTCCTCAGCGTATTTAATTATACTCATTACAGTGGACACAGCTCAAAATTTGCAATGTAGGTACGCCAAATAAAAGAATTAAAATTGATAATGTAGGCAATGCAAAACAGTCGTTAAAATTTCAAGGTCATGGAAAACTATTTGTTGCGTCATGTAATTATGAAATAAACGTTATCATTTAACTCATTTATGGGTTGTGGATTATTAATACAAAAAGTGCAATAGCACTTCATAATATACCAAAAGTTGAATAAGTCTCGTAACGCCTATATTCTTGTTGATGAAGATAGGCTAACGAAACATGGAACGTAGTTATTTGACATTTGATTTACGTTGAATAAATGTTGTAGCCTATGTGGTTGGATTCTACGATTTTTATAGAGATTTTGAAGCGAACATTCAATTCATGGTCATGAACTAGGTGTTACCGTGATTGATTATTTATCATAAAGAAAAATTTATAATGAACCATGCGCGTGGCACAAATTTAAATGAAACTGATATCAGCGAATTTGTGGACTTTTGGACGATGAGTCAGCAATTATTCTTGACATTCCCATTGATGTGTTTACCACTTGGCTAAAGCTCTGGGCCAAATGTAATTCCTCTAATGAGGAACAGAAGCAAAACAAGTACTGGAACTGTTCCACGAAAACAAACTGTTCTTACACAAAACGCTGCATTCGTACGAGCGAGCTCGGCACGGAGCGAAAAATAAAATGACAGTCCAGAAAATCAGTATTCCTTACGTAATATTGTTTTGAACAACATTTTGCAACGTATATTCACATAAAATCAACAATACACATAGAAACACAAGGTGAACAAAATTAGGCTATATTTTAAGTGTCATCTCACCTTTCGGATAGTAAAGCAGTCGCCAATGTTAACCATACAACTTTTGGGTAAAACAAGGTATTTTATTAAATTGTTTCGGACGCCATTTTTCAACAGATTTCTTTTAAACTTGGTAACCGTTTAGGCAATAGTTATATTCTGTCCCTCGTACTTTAAAAGTTTGAAAATGTGAAAATAGTACTTTCAGTGACGTCGCAAAGTAGCTAAATTTTCATTCAAGATTCATTTCTACTAATAGTCTACCATTTATTTTTACTGATACAGGTAAAACCTTTATCTACAAGAAAAGATACATTTTACGAATAAATATCCGAAAACAACGTCCGAAACTGGAGAATGCGGAGGAATGTTTTCCTCTAGTATATTTTTACAAAAATGAAGCTGACTCTTAAGAGTTCGTGGTAAGTAACAAATTGTAGCCTACCTTACGTGAACAGCAGCATCCAAGATTGACAGGCTACATGCATACCTATAAAAAGAAAATGTATCAGTTACTATATAAAAACGTGGCATACTTAAAATTTATATATAATACAATGGTTTCTTTTCATCGATGGTCTAGCGACGATTTCCTGAAACCAAAAAGGGTTTCTTTTTTGACCATCACGGCAATCCTCCATAACCGACCTTAAGGCAATACTAAAAATATTTTTAATTAAATGTATTGAATCAATATCCTTCCGATAGGCAAAACAATATCTCTCTTAGATTCATCTTTTGAATTTTCAATTTTCATACTCTGCTACTGTACATTTTTTCTTATAGTTCCAAAAAGTAAAAAAAAATGCAAATACAATGCGTGTTAAAATTCATTGAACCTGTTTCTTTGATTAAACAACGAGATCACCTATTTGTACAAAGTAAATATGAAAAATTTATAAACATTTTCTAACACACATCAACTATGTAAGACTAAAAATTTGCATTTTATTTTGCTGACGTATTCGCTGAAGTTACTTGTCGGCGTAGGCGAAATTCCGCATACGCGTCCATCTTGTTTTATACGACCTTACTCAGCACAAGTAATAATTTGTGCCAAATACTTGAGATATTGGGTTCGCTTGTAGAATACCTTCAACTTTAACTCTCTTGTGACTACAGACTACAACTTGATCATAACTTGAAATGTAGAACCAAGTTGGAAATAGCAGAAAATGAATCTTTTCACTAAGCCAATAGCAGCGAAGGTTTCAAGTGCTCTAACTCACTGATTATTTGACATTTTGAGGTTTAGGAAATCACGGGAAAAATTGTACGATTAAGTAATAAAACCTAAATTGTTTCAAAGGTCTTTGCATACAGAGAAATTGTCGTAAACTTTACCTCAAAACATAAAAAAGTCCGAACTTATAATTATTTTTCAAAGTTTAGTTTTTGGTTTAAAGCAACTGTTCGATGAAATACCGGCTCCTCTTTAGAATCACGCATAAAAACAAATTTATAATTTACTTTAAACCCTAAGTATTGTGGGGAAGGGACACTTAAATTATTATCCGAGACGTACATTACTTAATTTAACCACAGTTGGTGAATTGTCCTTCTAATAATTAGTGGACATAAAATTGGATGACATATAAAGGAAAGCAATTAGTTGGTTGACCAGCTAAAAGGAAAAACAGTGGTCAAATTTCGTTGCGTACCCAGTAATTTACTAAACGGCTCTCTACCACCGCAGTTAAAAGCTCCGAAAGCTCACGGCTTCACCACTAATGACTTAAACCCCGGCACTAATTGACTTGCACAGACAGTTTCTTCTAATCCCACCCAATTATCTTTATGATCCGTAACAATCTGTTTGAGATACTCGAGTTTGAAATGGCCAATCTGAGGTTTTTGCGCATGACGAAGTTATTTGGCCTATACGGTTTTGAATGTCACGCGCGATTTTGTCACGAATGTCATTAATTTGATAAAGGGCCGTTATTTAATTAATGGAATCGGTGGTGATATGTTGCTCATAAATGTAGAAAATGAGTTTGTGAAAAAAATAGTATTTCTTGAGGAAGCGATACCTTAAGAATCAGATGACAATAAAAAATCACGCGACTTACTGCAAAATTACGATTTCCCATGAAAGCAGCTAACTACATGAAGGTTAACTACTTCTACAGGTCTATCTACTTACAGGTCCTGAAAAATGAAAGATCCATGCGCAAACCTGACGCTAATATACCAAAATAGGCTATATCTATTTATGTAAACGTCTTCACTGCAAGTTCAAAGATAAAACTTAAAGATAATATAGAATGATAGATTGAACTACGCCTAGTCATTTAATTAAAATAAAGAAAATGCCATGTTGTACAATACCTTTGTAAGTAAAGTTTTCAAACTAATGAATTAGAATTAGCGGCAGTAAAAGTTAGGAAATATCAGTTTTCTTGTTTCCTAAAAGCCTTGGATAAAACGGTTTCATGCATGGATTTTCAAGAACATTACATTACAGAGCTTGTATTTCAACGTAAAACACTATAACAATATACTAATCCCATCACCAGAAAGATAACTCTTTTTCCTCTACAACGTGTGGGTTACTGTATGTATCCTCTACATTGCACAAGTTTGCAGAAGGCCTCTTTGTGATTATGCTTACAACTATCGAACAAAAGAAGATGCTTACATGAATTTTGCAATTAACTTCAAGGTGCCTCAGCTAACAAGCACTTATAATGATGATATGTCATTAATTTCACACTTTAAACGCCTGAAGTACGCGGATGTTCCAACGGCCTTCGATCGCTGCATTATTGCACATCTCGGAAGTAATCTATCTATAAATCAGTCAATCTTTAAAAGCAGTTATTTCGTCACCTCAAAACTCGACTCGTGGCACGAATATACCAGTTAAGATTAATCGGACTATTTAAGATGAGGAATAATTTCTGTTTAACCTTGAAAAAAGTGTCTGCTCAGCTAAATATTTAACTATTATGTAATGAATATGTCCTTTTCAATACCAAATAAACTCAAATTATGAACAAAACATGGTAAAAGTAAATTTTTCTGCCAATAGAGCGAATGAAAATGTACTACTTGTACGCTAAGTAAAATTTTGTAGAGTACTTAATTAGAAACGCAACAATTGGTAACAAGAGAGCAGCGTCGATAGAGTGCATTTACTAAACTGAATGGGTAGCTGAGGGAATTTCATCGCCGGTTCGATCCTGAGAAATGTTGATTTATTGATTTATATGATTGGAAGATATTTGAAGGCTAAATTCTAAACCCAGTTGTCATTTGTCATTGGGTTCTATTACAGTAATTAATGATGATATGTAACAAAAGGTCCACGTTAGATAACAAAATAAATCCGGGTTGGGAACTTTCTCCATCAACAAGTAAAAAATATAACAGGCGTTGCAATACACCAAAAAGAGAATCTCATATGAAATTTCGAACAGTGTGTCTTCACTCATAAAAGATAATTTCAATTTTAGTCGAGCAGGAACTTAAAATCACCATATTAAAAAATATGCGCCCTGTTGGCCATTCGATTTAGATAAGAACTCAACAAGCACTGATGGTAATGATAGTTAACACAAACCGCGGCATCACTTGCAGCGGTCTAGAAGTGTTAAACGGAGTCATTACACAAGAGCCGGTGCAGCTCCGGTGACATCATTAGATGTTAATGACAGGAGTTAATGATCCGAGAAAGTCACGTAATGCTCTGCACAGCGCGGTACCCGTCACTGAGGGAAAGTGGTGCGGACATTACGATCTTTACACTGTCTTCCAGTATATTTTAAATAAGGACGGACACTTGAGAGTTATAGATAATTTTTTTTAGATACTGGCGCTAACTATTCTGTGTTGTCAGGCAAATATGGGTGGATAATGAATGAATGTCAGAGGGTAAATATGTTATAAGACTTTTAAAGATTCGATAATTTGATTATGCACAGCGTAATTGGCTAGAAAACAATGTTTATTTTATCAGATTTAGTGTGCTAACTGAATAGAAATGTAATATTTTCAGCTAACCAATCTTGGATCGTTTTCCGATTAGATGAGCGAAAAGGTGAAGATTCAAGGTAAAGTGCTTTATTTTGACACGTATTATATGATACGATTTGTTTGTACACCCTTCTTTCAAGTTAGTGACGCAAAAGTTTTTTTTAAGAAGCTTTTAAAATTATTACATTTTTATCACACACCTGTTTAATTAACAACAGTTTCAGCTGTAAATTGTGAGACGCCGCTGGAAACACTTCTACAAACCACCTCTAGTGCTTCCCGAAGGACTTTAAGTAATCACTAATATACGTGTTGCTCGAAATTTAGCAATTAATTTTAATACAATACAAAAGTTACTTTTAGCTCTAAATCAATCACATCCGACCAATCCAATTTTTTGAATATCTTTAATCACCAAAATTACACTTATTTACAGCTGATTATTAACAGATGTTTAAAATGCTTTATTTAATCCCAATGTTATTTAAATGGGAAATTTTGAGATTTCAATGGTGAATAGCTTTTATTTTCAGTCCGATTCTCATAAGTTTTTGGCGGAACTACAGACAACTACAGACCAAGCCCTATCCAACAACACCAAAAACTTGAAAATCGGTTGAAAATTGTAGGAGTTCTCAAGAGATTTGAATAGGTATATTTTTTTACATTCAGATGCATTCATGCATTCGTAAGTGGCTGGGTCCAATGAAACTTCTAAAAATTTTTCATTCAAAACTTGCCATATAAGTACAAAAATATTTTACAATATTACAAAAAATAATGATATCATACAGGAAAGAGAATATTATTTCTTAATCTAAAAAAAAGAAAATGACAGTAAAGAAACGGAAATAAATTTGACCCGGAAATTAACGAATCACTTAACACTTTGCATATTAGTCATTAGGATCAATCGACCCCACTTGACAATGGGCTACCATTACCATCGTCCACAGACCGTTATAGAGCGATTAGTAACGGAAGGGTGGTGAATTGACCTTGACCTTTGACCTTGAAAGGTCGATTAGGCGAGTGATAAGCGATCAATCCCGGGACAACGCCTCCGCCCATTGTCGACAGCTTTGATTTGTTGGAGCTTTTATTGGATGATTGACTGTATCGGTGCACGAAAAGGGAGTCAACCGACTTGAGGACAAAGGGCAACAGTAGAATGACCTTTCACGGCGGTCCAGAGGTTTCTTGTATTTAGAGGATTTCTTGTACCTATTAACATTAGAGATTATCAGGGAAATCAGGGTCAAAACAATTTTGGTAGACGTCATGGCAAACTATTATAAAAAGGAGATCAAAGGAAACAAGAAACTCCGTTTTAGTGGTTTCCTTCTTTTAGCAAGAAAATAACTATAAACCAAATTTTTGGCAAAGTTAATCATTTTTAATAAAAAATATTTCGTTATGTAGGAAAACAAAATTGAAAAATTCATTATAGAAAGGTGAATATGGGAAACGAAAAAGCCTTAAGAGAAGTTCATAAGCAAGTCGGTTTGAAAGGGTAGAATGGGCAAGGGATGCCTTAGTAATAATTTTTGGTAGACGCCTTGAAAAGTAAGTAGGTATGGTATAAACAGACCTATGTTCAATGCTACGTACAAGTGCGGTTGAATAAAGATCAGTAAGAAAAAGTTATCGGTACTGTACTAGCAAAAGTGTAGGGATAAAATCGTTGAGCCACGATTTAAATTAGTTGCTGAATACAGTATCGATTACATTTTTTAACGTGTTTTAATTTATCCGTGCCTATGCTACTGGATAAGGCGACATTACAAAATATATGAGTGTGAGTCTATCCGACGAATGAGAAGTCATTCGGGCCAGGGGCATTTACAATGAATGCTTACTATGGCAAAGGCCTAAATCCTACATACCGACAGTTACAGCATGCCTAATGTGAGTTCATTCATCAAAATTCATTGAGACAATTCATTGGTTGCCATCAAACGAAATATACAGTTTAAACATGATGTGGGCGATGTAATGTTTTGAAAAACTGATAGATTTTTTTGATGTGGGAAAATTCGTAGTGATGTTAACTCATCATGTAAATTGTCATCAACTCAGCATATTTTGGTAATATATTTAGGAAAATTGGCAAAACTGGCAATTTACCCACAACAAAAATGGCCTTTACCTCTATTTAGGAAACTGTTCTAATAATTTGCCCAACAAACTTTGTAACTTTAAAGCTAGGTTTACCCGTGAGAGTATTTCACTCTCGGAGAGTAGTAAGTTTCTCTCATAAAAAGCTCAGACAGTTGTTGATAGTACTTGCAGAAAACTGTCTGGGAATAACTATATTGGAAAATTCGCTGGTTGTGTTTTCAATTTGGTGTGTGCAAAGGACCCTTTGCCAAGGAACCTTTGCGAGAACCTCCTGAGAGTAGGCCTACGAAACTCTCTGAGAGTGAAAAACTCTCACCTGTAAAACTAGCTTAGGCCCTAATTCCACATGAGTTAAAATTAAATTCCTGTTAGGTATAGAAATGTAAATAATGGTGTCCAGTTTAGTTAGTAAATACTTCAATTTATATTATCTAATGGCGAGCATCTTTTTTGGCCGAACTCAAATAAATAATTCCCTCCATAGATAAAACCAATGACTATACAGTATACACTGACGTAGGGTGTATAGTCCATGGTAAAACGGTAAAACCTTGTCTTAAATACATATGTTAGTGTACAGTTAATTTTTTTTTACAAATAACAAAATAATGTTTAACAGTTTAACTAAGGCAGTTGAAAATTACTTGCAATACCTACTTGAAGTAGGCTACCTAAAACAATCACTATTTCGTTGATTAAAATTACTAGTTTGTGATATTGTACAAATTCAATCAAGAGAAAGGGACATATAAAAAATTACAACTATAATACCTGAATGTAAACTATTATATGGAAATATACATACATTTTTAATCGTCTCATGTAAAAAAATAGGTACAGTATTTTAAGGCAAACTACATTCCAAAGAGTTAAAACTGGAGTAAGCAAACATTTCTTACTGACTTTGATATAAACACATCTAACTTATAAACAGTTTTAGCGGAAACAAATCAACAACATGTAATCGGTCTATAATCAGCTTACTCATCGCTGCCCACACTGTGAGATAGACTTCTCGTCTCCCTTATTTAACATATTTAAATAAAACTGAAAACTGAGTTTCAGTAGACGATATTCTTCCTCATTTAACAGAAAACTAATAAACTAGCTGGGTGGATAAATAAATGTTTAGACTTTAATTTTTAAGATTTAAGTTGCATTATTCTTGATTATTTTTAAGGTGTGAAAATTTGTTGTACAGCTGTCCCATTTTCGAACTCCACCTTTAAAATACGAATAGAATGTGTTTTTATTTTCTCAATAAAAAAAAAATACAATATTATAACAATATATCTTGATTAACGAAATTGAAATGTTTATATAGCCACAAAACTGTGTGAATTCTAAAAAAATCTCTTAGTAGAATAAAAAGTTCCATATTCACTTTCCAGGATGTCACAAAAAAAATAAACTGTATCAGTTAACTGACACATACTTTCTCCCAACAATATATAAAAAGGTGTTAAAAGCTCCAAACATTAATGTCTTGATGACTCAGTCGGATAGCTACCAGCTGAGCAGCGCTCGTTTGACCCTACGCGCGTCTGTGACTTTTAACAACGTACTGCGTTTACCGCTAAACGAAAAATTGAATTTTCTCCGCAACCACTTGACGTAGAGCAATAATTTAAAATACTGGATTATTTAGTTTTTTAAGCTTGATTTAATGGTGATAAGTAAAATTTATTTCGAGACAACAGCTATTTTGAAAATTCAAAAAATTGATTTTTGAAACACTTTTTACTCCATAACTTTTGAACGCGCATTTTCCCGGAGATGCGGGTGGTGTCATTTTATTCACCATTTTAAGCTTAATAAACCACAAAATTTTAATCAAAATCGTTAGAGCCGTTTTTGAGAAATTTTGATTTTTGACGATTTTTGAGGGTTTTGGGGGGTAAACTACCCTTAAAAATAAAAAATTCAAAAAAATGAAAAAACGCCTGGAATTATCGTGGGTTTGGACCTACCTACCAAATTTCATCAAAATCGGACCATTGGGGCATTCTCTAGCTCTGTTTACATCCTGACACACATACACACACACACACACACACACACACACACACACACACACACACACACAAACTTGTTCGCCTATATTTGTGGGGCCTTGGGATTACACATCTATTTGTGGGGCCATGTATGTGCATTTGACAGGTATTGTGGGGCCGCATTTGTATTGTGGGGCCATACAACAAAATTTAACCTAACTTAACCTAAACTAACCTAACCTAACCTAACCTAACCTAACCTAACTTAACCTAACCTAACCTAACCTAACAATTATTGACTTTTTCGACCATAAAAAGTAGAATTTTTACTCAAAATTAAAAAAAAAAAATCTTTGTGGGGCCGTGTGTATGGCCCCACAGTTTCAGAAGGCCCCGCACTCAGGTGAAATTCACACACTTGGCCCCACAAATATTGCGGAACCTGTCCACAAACACACACACACACACACAGACATCACTCCGAAAACCACTTTTTTGGACTCAGGGGGAACCAAAATGGATAAATCCACCAACAACTCAAATTCGAAAATTTTGACGAAAACAATACTTTCTCCATATACTATGGTATAGGGGGAGAAAGTAATATATCAAAAACAACAAACATTCATTCATTTAGAAAATGAATTAAGCCAATGCCTGTTATGAGGTTCCTACAAGTAAGATCATACACTGAAAGTGGAAATCGTCAGTGAAACTGCCTTTTCCTGGCTGCATCATATGATAAATAATTTAAATGCCTTTGCATTCCGAGCAGTTTGCTATAAACCCGATCTTAAAAGATCGAGTCGGGAGTGTATCGGACCATTGTAAAAAGCATTCAAATGCATTTTTTGTTTTCGACCATATTATCTTAATATATGCAAAGTTTGATCGCCTGAATTTTTACTGGTTGTCCTAAATTCAGGTTTGGGGCAATACTGGATATTCTTAGATCCCCATAATTTTTGGCGCATGCTTAGGGCCTATATTTTAACATTTTTTTTACTCCTTGTGCTGGTGATGGAGGTTCAAGGTCAGTAAGTACATTTGGCAATATGGGACGTAGACATTGGGACTAAAAGTCAGTTTGCCAAGTTTTTTTTTTTTTTTTTTTTTTTTTTTTTTTTTTTTTTTTTTTTAATATGATTATAAAGATGCTATATAGTTTCCAGATTTTACACCCTATATACAAGAGCTGGCCCCGCTGATGGAACACGCCGTGGAAAAAAATCATCGTACAATCGAACACATTTTATGTTTTATGCTCAGTGAGTGATTTCAAAATTGGGTCAGGGTAATACGAGATTAGTTTAGTAGGCCCAGATTAGTTTCATTTTGTACCTTAATCCATAGGTTGTGTAGAAGCCGTCTTATAATTTGTTCAAATAATCTATATAAAGAAACTAAGGGGCCTGTGCAGTGCAATGCGCTGCATTTATTAGGGTACCTGGTGATCAAGCTTTGCTCCACGATACTTTGAAAACAATTTCATCATCGTGAAAATTCTCCAACTTTCCAATGTGATAGTGTTGAGATGTGGTGCTCGTTCTTTTAGGTCTAGGTTAAGAAAAATGATTAAAATGATGTTAGGCCTACTGTTGTTACTGGGTTATCGTACAATCTTTTCTTGTTCATTTATCTACTTATTTATCATTTTAGTCTGTTTACGTGCTTAAGACGAATCCAGTGTACAAGCTGTGTGGCTGTGTGGCAAGTGTGGCTTTTATATATTTGACTCACTAACTTTGTTTATAAATTGGTTGATGATCAATTGTAAGTTTAAAATATACATCATAAAATTGTTCCAAAGCTAGAGTATAACTATTTCTTATACAGGAAATTCTCTGAAATTAAATTAAAATTAATAACCTATTCCTTGTTGTCTTTGGATTAGTTAAAATGGAATAATCAATTTTAAACATATTTCTTTTTTTTATCAAAAAATGTTTTCTTCCAAAACTTTGTAGTAGTGAAATTGCATACAAATAAAGCCCATAACCTTCCTCAGTAGTCCGCATATTTCACACATTCAAACAAAAATTTTCACAATGATGTCATCTAGAGGAAGTCGGGGGAAGACTCGAAGACTGTTGCGTAAGGTGTAGATTAAGGGGTTAAAGTTTATCGGGACGCCCGTTCTTGGTTGTTCTATATTGTTTGGGTCAGTCACAGTATATCACTAAGTCGGCTCTGGATCAATTATATACATCCTGTTGGCTGCTTTCAAGATAACCTTAGTCTCAATTAGTTAAATAAAAAAGTTTTAAAATATTACAATAGATAATTTTTTTTCCGGAAGGTCTACAATGAGAAATGTTTAGGAAAAAACAGATTCAACCATGAGGTGTAAAAACATTGAGAACGTGTTTCTCACTCTTAAATGCAAAGTTGAAGCAAAATCTACCCGCTGGATTTCGAGATCGTGGAACACACATCCGTTCAGACACTCCTCGTATTTAGTATAGGATTAAACACCTGTTGCAATAACAAATGCTACCGATAAAGAAGAACAGATGAACGTTTGGTAGAATTTCAACCAGTGGGCGATCTCTAGTACGGTTATATAGGCCTAGTGCGATATGTAAAATTTTCATAAATTGCTCTGTATTAGTGATTATAGTCCCCCTATATAATTAAAATGTCATTTAAAGAGACGGAAACATGAATGTTTTCGACCAAGATAAAGGCGTAACGGAACATTCAAATTTGACATTAGTCTTATGGAAATAAAAAACCAATGTGGCGGGTACTGCAGACTCTTAAGCACATAACGTTCCGTTCTTGGACGGTGTATTGAGACTTTAGAAATTATTTTCAATAAATCTTTTACCATTTGCCAAAACCGTTAAAATTTAAATTTCTCGACGTCGGTACGTCTAAAACATTTTATGTAAAAAAAATTGTCAATCCATTAAATTTTGTAATTGACACTGCTTATATATTCTAGTTTGAGATTATATTCAAAGATTCTAATCACTACTAATCCTAGACAGTAAAAAAGGTTTAATAGCCAAGAATTAACAATTGTGGGGGGAGTAATCTTAAACCAGTGCTAATCAAAAGGATCTTAAAATGGTTGATTTCAACTTGAGGAATAGATTCGATCAAACTAAGAAAAATCATGCAATTTGGTCAAAGTAGAGTCGAAAACACGCACCCGACTACTTTAGAATTTCTAAAGAGACCTACACCCTCGAACCAGTCGAACCCGTGGAACGTGGCGATATCGAATCTAAATCCAAGACATCCATCGAGACACCACGTACCATCACCACATTACATAGTATCACAGAAAAAAGAATTGAATAAGTAGTCACATCACATGCATCAGACCTGTCACTAGACGGTCACCTGACCTAATGTTACCGGTAACACTGACACGCGAAAATAGCAGTACGGTACTTTGATACCCAGTGCTGTTTGGCACTGACTGAAAATCTGCAGCTGTAATATGACGTGCAGTAAATGTCAAAGTGAAAAACTAAAATAGCTGTAATTGCACACGCACGGGTGCCCCTGCCCCCGCCCAGCAGCCTATACTTGACCCTCCGAATGCCACGAACAAACTTGACGGTCGGCGAGGTTGGCGAGCAACCAAAGATTCGCTGACAAGCGAGTAAACATTGACTCAAACGCGACGGATGCTGAAACGCCGGGTTGTACTGTAGGTGGAACACTGTATTCATACACTGCGGATTAATGCGGTAATAAAACGTACTCTTGAAATGTCTGTACTTTTACTTTCTCCCCCTATACCATAGTATATGGAGAAAGTATTGTTTTCGTCAAAATTTTCGAATTTGAGTTGTTGGTGGATTTATCCATTGTGGTGCCCCCTGAGTCCAAAAAAGTGGTTTTCGGAGTGATGTCTGTCTGTGTGTGTGTGTGTGTGTGTGTGTGTGTGTGTGTGTGTGTGTGTGTGTGTGTGTGTGTGTGTGTGTGTGTGTGTGTGTGTGTGTGTGTGTGTGTGTGTGTGTGTGTGTGTGTGTCTGTGTGTCTGGATGTAAACAGAGCTAGAAAATGCGCCAATGGTCCGATTTTGTTGAAATTTGGTATGTAGGTCCAAACCCACGATAATTCCAGACGTTTTTTTCATTTTTTTGAATTTTAGCGAATTTCCTTTAGAAATAAGCTATTACCGTCGTTTTCATGGGAGCTGCCGTTTGTATCGATGTAGGGACACCACTGCGATTACATAATTATATATATTATCTTGTGGCTTTTTATGTGTACTTTCTGGATACGTAGTGATTATTTGTCGGTAACACATTTAAAACTGCTCAAATAACGATTTACTAAAAAATTTAACATGGGCTTATATGGGAAATAGAATTTTCAATTTTGAGTGCTTGTGAACACGATAACTAGTGCAAAAATCGTCTGATCATCATGAAATTTGGTACAGGCATGTAAAGTTAGATTCTCTTGGATGAGTTCGTTAACCAGTAAGATCGGCCCAACTTCAGTAGGGAAAGTGGGGGATTTTACCCCTCAAAAGTGGGTTTTTTCCACTTTTCACATAGATATTTTTATTTGATTACCTTTTAGTGTACACCATTAGATTCAGCTCGAAAAAACAAACAATTTGATATGTTTAATTATTGCTCTACGTCCACTGGTTACCGAGATATTAGCGAATTTCCTTTAGAAATAAGCTATTACCGTCGTTTTCATGGGAGCTGCCGTTTGTATCGATGTAGGGACACCACTGCGATTACATAATTATATATATTATCTTGTGGCTTTTTATGTGTACTTTCTGGATACGTAGTGATTATTTGTCGGTAACACATTTAAAACTGCTCAAATAACGATTTACAAAAAAATTTAACATGGGCTTATATGGGAAATAGAATTTTCAATTTTGAGTGCTTGTGAACACGATAACTAGTGCAAAAATCGTCTGATCATCATGAAATTTGGTACAGGCATGTAAAGTTGGATTCTCTTGGATGAGTTCGTTAACCAGTAAGATCGGCCCAACTTCAGTAGGGAAAGTGGGGGATTTTACCCCTCAAAAGTGGGTTTTTTCCACTTTTCACATAGATATTTTTATTTGATTACCTTTTAGTGTACACCATTAGATTCAGCTCGAAAAAACAAACAATTTGGTATGTTTAATTATTGCTCTACGTCTACTGGTTACCGAGATATTAGCGAATTTCCTTTAGAAATAAGCTATTACCGTCGTTTTCATGGGAGCTGCCGTTTGTATCGATGTAGGGACACCTCTGCGATTACATAATTAATTATATATATTATATTGTGGATTTTAGCGAATTTCCCTATAGGGAATACGCTATTACGGTAGTAGTCATGGTAAGACCTAAGCCCGGGACCATGATACTTTTTCGTTTTGAGGTCCCTAGAAGCCAAAAACACCGTTCGTTTCAAATTGATATATATATATAGATATGTATGTGTCGGTGAACACGATAACTTTTGAACGGAACCTCCGATTTTGATGAAATTTGGTGCAGGGGTGTAAGCCAGCGTCTGCTAGGTTGAGTTTGCGAACCAGAATGATCGGACCATGGGAACGGGGTTTTATGGGGTTTCAAAAGGGTAAAAAATGGGTTTTTGGCTTTTTTTACTTTTATTTATAAAATGCAACAATTTTAACTTAAATCATTTAAAAGAGCTTAAAAAAACAAACAATCTAGTATTTTGAATTTTTTACCTAGCTTAAATGGTTATCGAGAAAATCCAAAAACTGTGTTTTCCATGTTATTCTTATGGGAAATTAACAAAACCTTCTATCTTGCTTATTTATTGACATATCTTGATAAAATTTGGTAAGTACATTCATTCGGAAGCGTTTAACTTATATTTGCTTAGAAAACCCATATGGCGGCAAACCTACGTACTTACCCCTATGGGGTTTATGGGAAAAATAAAAAGAACACCATAACCGGATAAAATTTAGTATGTACATTCCATAGGTTGGGTTTAACTTATATTTACCAACAAAACCCATTTGGCGGCAAACCTACATACTCTCATCCCCATGGATTTTATGGGGAAATAGAAATTATGCCAAGATTCCATTGGAAATTCGCTGAGTACGCAGGTCTGCTGCGACGGGGGTATTTTATTTTTAAGGGTAATTTACCCCCAAAAACCCTCAAAAAATGTGAAAAATCAAAATTTCTCAAAAACGGCTCTAACGATTTTGATTAAAATTTTGTGGTTTATTAGGATTAAAATGCTGATTAAAATGACAACACCCGCATCTCCGAGAAAATGAGCGTTCAAAAGTTATAAAATAAAAAGTGTTTAAAAAACCCATTTTTTGGATTTTCAAAATAGCTGTTATCTTGAAATAAATTTTACTTATCACCATTAAATCAAGCTCAAAAAACTAAATAATCCAGTATTTTAAATTATTGCTCTACGTCAAGTGGTTGCGGAGGAAATTCAATTTTTCGTTTAGCGGTAAACGCAGTACGTTGTTAAAAGTCACAGACGCGCATAGGGTCAAACTCGCTCTGCTCAGCTGGCAGCTATCCGACTGATTCATCAAGACATTAATGTTTGAAGCTTTTAACACCTTCTTTTATATTCTTTGGAGAAAGTATGTGTCAGTTAACTGATACCGTTTATTTAGTTTGAGGTTTAAAAACCACACTAGAGGGCAAAGCATTTGCTAAAACTTGCAGGACGAGCACGTTGATTCCGCCCACTCGCCAGGGTAAAGAATTAAGCAGTAAGGCTGGGTAGCTGAGTGGTTTATAGTGCTCGCATTTGAATCCAAAGGTTGTCCGTTCGATCCTGAGAAAGTTAGTAGCTTTTTAAAGCTTCGATTCCGGACCCAGTTGCCGTTTGTCATTGGGCTATTAATTAATGATGCTTTCTAACAACTGGTGGATGTTAGATAGTAACAAGACTGGGGTTTGGACCGTTCCTCGTCAAAACGTAAAAAACGCCACTGGCGTAGATACACACAAAAAAGGAACCACAGGATGAAAATGTAACACATTTGTTTACTTCAGCTGATTTTGGTTTTGAAAGACTCCACAAGGTTAAAATGGGAACTTAGAAGAGTTTTTTTAGGGCGGAAACCGGATTTTCCCAGCCAGAGGACTATTTCCAATCGGTTCCTCGTGGAAACACTCCAAATAAAAAAAAATCTAAAATACTAAAACGAAAAGAATTTCCTACGTACAGTCAATCGGAGATTTGTGTAGTGAAGCTATAATATTAATATTGTATTAATGGTTGAAAAATGTTTTTCGGTAACAACTTAGGTACATGATTTTTTAGGTAACGGACCTACAAACATATCAAATGACAACGGCATAAATATTTTAGGCACAAATTTTAATGACATGACAGCAATTTGTAGATTTAAAGAATATAGTTTTAACCTGATGAACAATTATAACATTAATGTACCGGTAACGATTTTGGGACCAAGTTTAGTTTTTGAAAACAATATTAACTTAAGTATCAACTCTATGAGATCGTTATAAAAATACAACTTGTAACAATGTAAGGATTTGAGGAAAATATTTTAAAGATGATGACGACAGTAAAAATAACAACGGTTTGGGAAAAAAATTTTTCAGGAACAACCGACACCAATTATAAATAGCAATCATATCATGGGACACCCGTAACGATTAAAGAAGACGTAATAAGTTTTATTGTCATGTCTAACGTTCTAACAATATTGTAAATGTAGGGAATTTTGCTTGAGAAAAAGATTAAATTTTACTTTAATCGACATGAGGAAAAATTCATTTGGAAGAAAAAAGTGATGATTTGAATAAATTTGCCAAGTGACACAAATATGTAAATATTTTAATATTTCTTATTTACGACAGTGTAATTGATTGGAGGAAAAGTTACAAAGGCACAACAACGTTGTAGATAAGCAAGCGATAGTTATACAACAATGTTATGTTTCTAAGACGACTTTAATTAGAGAAAGAATGTGACGATTAGAATGTCAAGAATTTAACGTTAGGTTATCAAGGACAGTTATGATATTTTTAACGGTTACGAAGTGAAGTGACAACAATATATACGAGGAAGAAGTTGATAGTGCGACAACGATAATAAGTTATGAAATGAATATGAGCTGTAACAAATTTTTTGAGAAAGTTCATCATAATATGACAACAATGAATTAGGCTAATTGTAGTAAGTTATTCAAGTGGCAACTAAACGGTTACAAGAATACCTATATCGTTTATTAAGTTGAAGGAAAGCGAGGTATAGTTTGTCATAACAAACAAAGAACGAGAAAAGAAAAAATCCACAATTGTTAATTTGCTCAACAACCCTTCAAACTGCCCTCTCATTCAAGATTCCCTCTCCCTCCCCACGACTTGAGCAGCCCTCGGCAATCATTGATTGTTGTTTCCTTTGTTGTAGCTTGGAAACTTTGTCACAGCTATGCTCAAAATGTATTTTTGTTGGTTTTGAATACGCTCTGACTTTAATCTCGATATTAAGCCTACAAATATTAATAGATTAATTTACATTATTCCGATTGATGTAAAAAATATTAATCAAATTGCATAAAGACAAATAAGTTCTAGTGCTAATAAAAAAAAATGTATTAGAAAACCAATTTGTTGTTGTGTTATATTGTATTTGATAATTATTTTTACATTTGCATCGTAGGGTAATTTGTGTAAGAAAAGAATGATGAAACTAAACAGCACACTTTAATAGCCTAATGATTGCACGAGACGAAATCATCCCAATATCCGGTCGATTTGGAGCAACAACATTAACATGGTTTTATTTTGTTGGGTGGTTGAAGTGGGTGGTGATCATAAGATCTGAAATAATTCTTGGTATACTGTACCTGAAGTCCAGTGCAATCGATACTTATTTTTTAATCAATAGCAGCCTTTATATTATTTTATTTTACAATGTCGTTTTTATTAAAACAGCTTCGCATATACCGAGTTAGTTTATCTGCATATTCCATTACCTTTAAAACACAGCATGGACAAAACAATGTGCAGGATTGAAAGGGACGCGGCTTTGGGGCTGGACTATGTTATGAATAACGAACAGGCCAACTTCCTTCCTCTCTCAAAGCGGGCTAGCCGGCTGTCTATTATTGAAGGTATAAATTATTCAGACAAGCAGTTCTTCTGAGTGTAAACTAAACAATCTATCCCTCAAATAAACGAAATAGTAAAAGGATACATTATTCTGTGGTTAGTTGTACGCATTGTTTTGTTCATTTCGTTTGACATATATTTACATTAATGCGGTACCGTACTAAAAATGGTTTTATAAGGATACAAATTGATTCCAATCATGAAAAACATTGCTTGTTTTTACATGTTGTCTATTGAACAGGAAAAGACTAAGGAGCAATGTAAAAACATAATAAATCATCTACTTCCTAAAGTAATCAGTAGGAAATATTACTATACAGGGTAACGGGTAGTTTTGCATTCATTGAAGTACAACACTTTACTCTGACTTTTCAAACGCTCGATTGGTACAAATTTTCAATTACTGATTTCCTGCTCAAGTTCTAGGAGTACCGGTGGTCTACAAACAATCAAAAGTATTGTAAACAAACTCACCTTAGCACATGTAGGTTATCTTTTCAGTTTAAATCCATGTGGAGTTACCGGTCTTTTCTGAGCAGTCATCACATATTCACTGAGTAATCCGGGAGTAACAACTACTGTAAAACAAACTAGTTCGAAACCAAGAAATAACTTTCATTCACAAAATCACAACACAACTAACGACGAAATAACAACTCGACGAGCAGACAGCGACGACACGACTTTGACACGGTCCACTCAGCTGTTTGGATTGTAGTTGCGTGTCGACTTCTGTTGCAGTGTTGCCACCTCGTAACTATAGTTTTACCCTAAACAAGAGGAAAAATTACCCTAAATTACCCTAGATCTTTTTGAAATTACCCTAAAAATTACCCCAAAGCTTAATTGGTACTTTTAAGTATCAAAAAACTCTTATGAAACATTTAAAACAAGAGAAAGGCAGTTAAATAAATTAAATAATGCTTAAATAAATAAAATCCAACATAATAAAATAATTTTAAAAGTTTTTACCAAATTTAAATGTATTTTTGTGTGTAGGGCAACTATAAAATACAAACCTTTCCCCCCAATTTGTATTATTTTAAATTTTTATCTTTATCACAGTATTTCTGGCCTGTTCACCTCATAAATGCCTAGGCTACTCCAATGTTTTTTCTCTTTGATATAACAAAGGCTACATTATGATTTTTTTAAACATTTCTCCTCGTTTTATTATCATTATGTTTTGGCCTAGTTATCATTCTTATATGCTTTCCAACTAACAATTTTAAAGTTACCTTAGTTCAATGTCATTACTGCTTGTGCACTCCTAAGGTTTCCTATTTGTTACCGTATTAGGTATCTTACAATTACAATGTTATTATAACTTATAAGTGTTGTCATTTTATTTCTTCTAGTTAAAATTGCCTAGTTACAATTTTCCAATAACTTAAAATAATACTGAACATTATTATTATTTTTAAAAAGGTTAACTGCAAAAACCTATACTAGTGGGCTGTACTAACATTTTTCGTATTTAAATAAAAAAAATTATCATTTTGTTGAACTTTTACTGTTTATGTTTCACGTTTCTCAATAGTTTTTCATGTTTTTTCAATAAAATGTTGACTACAGTAGACTCCCTCTTAACCGGCCACCTTTTAACCGGTCTCCGCTTTAACCGGCCTACCCTGGCACAAAAACATCGTCTTTTTAACTGGAAATTTTTTATCTCAACATTGCTTTAACCGGCCATGTTTCGCGGGAATCTTTGGTTTTCTTATCTTATGTATCATTTAATTCCACATTATATCATGATGTTCTCAAACCATCTAAAATGTACTGTCCTGGACGGAAGTGTATGCCACCATGGGCGGATTTAGGTCTAAAATTTTGGGGGTGCCAGCTATTCTAAAGTATGAGTCGTATGCTCATTCAAAATTCCATTTAAATGGCATGTTTTAAGGCATATCCCAAGTAGGCCCTAGGTGTTTAGGTATTTTTCTTTTATACATAAGCCAGCTAGCTACTTTTTATTTTATCATGAACTGGGATCAACAAACCCATAAATTGAAAGATAAATATTTACTGAGCAATGTGTGGAAATTTCACGTTTATAAGTTTTACGGTTTTTTAGTTCTGCTTCCTTAAACTCAGCTATCTCACCGATGATCGCGGTGAACGCATCTTCGCACGCGGCCGCGCGACACCGGGCGTAATACACGTAATCAGCCAAGTTTACAGCGCGCTGTTATTATTTCTGTTATTGATATATAGGCCTAGGTAAGAAATATTTTCAATAACTCAAAACAAATCTCACTGTAGAGATAAGTCATACACATATAAGTCATATACCGTAACTAACCCACCGATCAGCGTTGCGGTCTCAGGAGGAGATGCGTTCGAAGCTATGGTCGGTGAAGACATGACTGATTAAGCAAGCACACCTCAAAAACTATAAAAATTTAGAAACATGAAATTTTCACATAATGTTTCACATAATAGTCTTCTTTCAATGTATGTGTTTTTTGAAGACCGCGGCAATCCGATGTACAACAAACAAGTAACGCTGCGTTTAATTTATTATTACAAAAAACCCAAAATTGTACAATAGCTCATTTCAGTTTTAGAAAACTGTCTATCTAATTTGGAGTTTTATTATGAAAACCTCCCTAGAATATTGATTTCAACCATTGCTAGAAAAGTGTTTTTATCGTTATTTGTTAACCTATATTTAACCTTCAATATAATTTGATTTGTTCCATTTCACTAATTTGATTTGTTTTATTAATTTCAGTACAAAAAACTAAAGAATATAAAAATGGTCATAACAAATTAAAAGTAAAATATTTTTTTGATGACGTACTGTGAAAACTAACAAGAAAAAAATATATCATAATATTGTTTTGTATGTGAGTTGGTACTTGGTAGTGATTACTGTATAACGAAAGCCGTTTTATTTTTCATTGTTATTAATGTCTCTTTACCAATAAGGCTAATTATATTCATCAAACTTTCGAAAGATACAAGTCTACAAGTAACTAAATAAGTAAATAACTTGAAAAAAGTAATACACACTGCACTAACTAATAACCAAACAATATACTGCTTGGCCACTGAGCAACGATCGATGTTACAACTAACTGTCCTGTAGAGTCCACAAAAAATAAAAATAACTATATCACAGATGTTCATCATATTCAGAGAAATTAAGTCACCAGAGGTAAATGACGAGAGGGGGAGGGAGAGAGAGAGCGTCTGAGCAGGGTTGGTGTCGGTACTCGCCATTGCCGGAAACCGCGCAGAGTAGTTGACTAGAATACACACACGACACACGCGATCGCATTATGTTCAAAATATAGTTTAATTGACTTTTAAAATTGTTGTTTTGATTACGTGACTTGAATGCTTACGTCCTACTTGTTAAAAATGCTTATTGTCCAAAAATACTTTTTTATCCAAAACAAAAATATCATTACAAAACTATTATAGAAATTTTTAAAAATCATCAAAAATTAGGGGGTGCCAGGCACCCCCTGGCACCCCCGTAAATCCGCCCATGTATGCCACTGGAAGTGAATGTGTTTTGACCTGCTATCCAATAGATAATATAGGAAACGAATTATTATTAGTTTTTTTGGTAACTGATTTCATCGGTGTCAGATGTTAGTTATAAATTATATAAAGTAATATATTTATAGTTGTTTTATTCAAGCCATAATTGCATTTAGGCCATATGAAATTGTAGTTTGGAATTTTTAAATGTACATCGGTTTAACCGGCCAAATTATTAACTGGCCGAGGCCTGGTCCCGAGATGGCCGGTTAAGAGGGAGTCTACTGTATTTGCAACATTTGTAATTTTACCCTAAGATTACCCTAAATTTTCCATTACCCTAAAAATTACCCTAAAGCCAGTAAATTACCCTAAAAAAGGGTAATTACCCTAAAAGTGGCAACACTGTTCTGTTGGTTCTCCCTCCCTTCTTCTTCTCCCTCCATTTCGCGGCCTTTCTCCCAATGCTGCCAACCTCATTGAGGAGACAGTCCCGAAATATCCCGTGTGACTATTTATAAACCATTGAAACTTGCATCGATTAAAAATATCCTTCTAATGAGTAGATTTTTTCACTTTGGATATTCAATATAGTGCAACGACCGTCCTTTGATGCCTTATAATGTTAAAGCTTGCATGCTATTAATGTTTGATTAAAAGAATATAAATTTTCCTAATACATAATTAATAATTTTTATTTGTTAATTTAAAATATTTTTATGAACTGCAGTATGTTTATTCTGTTTATAGTAAATTTTACAGTTGTTAATTTTATCTTAACGGACCTACTACTCTTTATCGTAAGTCCAACTGTTTGACTTTTTATAACAAAGAGACACATTCATAAATAAACAACAACAAAGTCATATAAAAAAGAAGTATTCAATTTTCAAGTAAGATTTTTTTGGCTTGTGCAGATTTTAAATGAAAAATTATGTACATATAGACATTTAAAAAAGTTTGATTGGCTGTCAGAAACTATTAACTTATTCCATTTTGTTAGACAATCTAACTTCAATATAATATTTATTATTAATTATATGCTTCTGTCCATCATTGTTTTATCAGGGAATAACTCCACCTCCACCTCTCCTAGAATAAATTCCACATTTTAATTGTTATCATTAAATTTATAAAAACATTAGTAAAAGAAAAGTGTACTGATCGACAATTTTTGTATGAAAGACGATGTACTAAATTACTTGGCACATACCATTAATATGAATTAACATGTTAGAATTATTGCTATTAAATTTTATTTTTTTATCTAAGAAAATTAACAAACTTTACAGTTACAATTATTTGGCATGGAATCGCAATTATAATTAAAAATATATAGTTAATGGATACAATGTAGGGTATCACTTCTATTGCAAATCTCTTTCTACTAAGAGAGGGAAAAACTGTATCATTCTTTTTAGGAGCATTCTCGAAGTAAAAATCCAACATTAGATTCTTGTAAGCAATCTGCTTTTATACTGCTAGATTATAAAATAATTACGAAACTATCATGGAAATCAACTTTATTCACCAGTAAAGTGCAAAATATAAATTTATGTTGATATAGTTGGTAGACCCATCTATATAATTATGGATTTCAAAGTTTTGTTTTCATGTTGATTATTGTTGTCAATTTTGTACATTGACAATGCACAACTGTTTATTGTTTACGTTTAATATAACTTTACATAATGTACATTTTAAATACCCCCCGTCGCAGAAGACCGTTTGTCCATCAACGAATTCCCAATTCTGATTTTCCACTTTTCCCACCATAGGAATGAGAATTTCGGTTTGCTGCCATTGGGTATTGTTATAAAATGTAGGTTAATCCCTCATTGGTGAAGGTAAACACAAATTCCGTATAACATCTGGAACTTTTTTTATTTTCCCCATAAATCCCATGGGGGTGAGTAGTTTAATATTAAAAGCAATATACCTCATTGAGGAGACAGTCCCACAATGACACCCCCAGGACAGATTAATTGCACATTAATTGCATATTAAATGTTTGTTAAAGCCCAGACAAAATATGCATTTACCTTTTCTTATAAGTTTTACGATGGATAGTTGCTGGTATTTTTTGTTGTTTGGAGATTCTCAACTTACCTTGACACAATGAGCATACTTATTTGAGCATATTTAGCAATCTATTTTATGTATGATACACATACGACTTAGGAACAGTTTAAGAAAACATAATGTTATGTTTGCATGTTATGTTGTTATGTTAACATATTGTTCGCTATGTTTGAAGTCTGCAGCCATAAGGGTTTTGTTGCCAAGTATAAGTTAGGCCTAAACCCTGTCTAGATAATGTACATACCAAATTTGATTAAGTTTTGTTAATAAATAATCAAGATACAGGGTTTCGTTGATTTCCCATAAGAATAACATGCGAAACATATTTTTTGGTTTCTTCCGTATAACCGGGTTTCGTTGATTTCCCATAAGAATAACATGCGAAACATATTTTTTGGTTTCTTCCGTATAACCAGTTATGGCAAGCTAAAAATTCAAATACTAAATTGCTTGTTTTTTTCAAGCTCTTTTAAATGGAATAATTGTTGAATTTAAAAAAATTGAGGTCTAAAAATAAAAAAAAACTTATTGACCCTTTTAAACCCCGATAAAACCCTGTTACCATAATCCGATGACGCTGCGGTTCGCGAACTCATGAAGAGAGACCTAGTCTTGCACTTCCATACCAAATTTCATCAAAATCGGATGTTCCTTTCAAAAGTTATCAGTATACCACAGACAGACATATATATATATATATATATATATATATATATATATATATATATATATATATATAGGCTATATAGATCGATAAGATATAAATATGAAAATGAACGAATTGTGTTTTTGGCTTCTGGAGACCTCAAAATAAAAAACTAACCTGGTCCCGGGCTTATAGGTCTACCACCGTAATAGCGTATTCCCTATGGGGAAAATTCCTAAAAATAAAAATAATATTAATATCAGAGGACTGTAAATTTATATGAGACTACCCTCGCCTATTTACGATCATCGTACCATGCATATATAAAAAAAAAACATTAGGCCTATTTATTACAAGAAGGGTGTTCTGGTGCAACTTTGGCGCGAAGACTGTCAATAAGCATAAACCCGAAAAAATTATGCATTTACCTTTTTATTATAAGTTTTACTATAGTTACTGGTATTTTTTGTTTGGATATTCTCAACTTACCTTGACATCATGAGTATACAAATACTTTGCAACCTATTTTATGTATGGTACACCTACGACTTAAGAACAGTTTAAAAAACCATAATGTTGTTACAGGTCTAAAATTTTCAGAAAAAAGTAATATATATTTTTTATTTTAATTCTATTTCACGCATTTTTATTTGTCATTAATATTGCACAAAATGTTGTTTCAAAGTAATTTTAATTGACAAAAAATGGTAAATTTGTTTCCTTTGTCATATAATAAAGTTTAACACAAATATTTATAATTATTCAAGGGTTGAATATGGTAAAATGTATTGGATTATGATCGCTTATCATCACAGCATCTAACACGACAAAATTGTCCATAAAAGAATCTTCTTTACCGACGCTCTTGCTGCTAGCGCTCTACATGTAGAAGCTAGAAATTCTTTAGTATTCAAAGAATAGGAGAAAGTTGTTTAATATTTAAAAATGAACCCTTCTTACTGACTGTTTTTAAGAAAACAAATTTTAAATAAATAAAACATTACGGAACTAATCAATTTGTTTGTATACAACGTTTTTGTATTGCTATTTAGCACTAAACTGTTAAAGTTTGAATTTTTTCATAAACATTTACATTTTAGTGAAACATAGAAAAAAAATTTCATAACTTTTGTGTTTTATCGTAGAACTTTCCCGATGGCATGGTAACTGTAGCATATACAATAAAACCACTGCTAATTTGGAAATTTTAACTGTCAAGATTCAAGACGTTTTTTTAAACTAATTTGGCATCTATCTTTTTCAGTTTAAATCAATATAAATATATTCATAATTTGATCATGTGCGTCGTCTCATCTAGCATGTAAAATAAAAAGTAAAGCGTAGTTATTTATGTAATGTTATTTCTGATTCCTGGGCTCTGTTTAGTAAGGAAAATAACACCTCGCACAGGTTCATATTTCTGATCTCTTTGATACATACCGTATGCAAGACATAACTTTCGACGATCGCGTTGCTTAGTAAAAGACAATGACTATTCTTTTTTTCTAACAAGGAATTATACGGAACTGTTAAATTAGTAGGTAGTATGACCAGAGCTTTATCTTGGTGAGAGTCCAGGCGCAAACCTTTTGTTGTATTTTCTTTTACTATATTTGTCTTGTCAGATTTTTCACATCACTACATTTAATGGATTAATGGACCAGTTTCTTAGTTCCCTTTGTGACAGTTGTTTTCTAACCCATTTTAACTGTTTTTAAGGATTTAAAGGGACCTTTAATCGAACATAAGGGTTAATGCGTTGTTGAAAGCTACTATATGTTGAACTGTTTAAGCGGTAAAAAGTTGTTAGGAGTTTAAACGTTTAGTTTTTTATTTGAATATCACAACCTCCTTTCCCCTGAAAACGACGCCCAAAACATTCTCACAAATGGTCAAGGCAGTAGTTTAATATTTAATTTCCTTATAAATATTTAAACTTCTCTATCACTATGTTAAAGCAGTTCTGGTTTCTGTTAACGAACTGATGACAAGTGTCAGAGGAGCGAACCGAAAATTTCCTGACAGCTTGTTATTTCAGACTTAAATTTTGATAAGCGATTCCTCACGGGCTTCGGACTCTGACATTATACTGCAGGTGTCTTCCGGTTAATTTGGTTTGGAGACTAATTTATTATTGTAAACAGTAGGATGGCTAGAAAATATATATTATTAAAATCATTCCTTGAGTTTGGCAAGTTTTGATTTTGGTATATAACTGTTTAGTTTCAATAAATATCTCACAACATTTTATTGTATATTATGTAATGAATTCGATGAAACTTATATAAACAAGATTTTAATTTGGGTGCATATACTATCGCGATGTATAACTTGCTCTATTACAAATTAATCCTTTAATGTATCATAAGCAAATGGTTTACACCAAAATATTTATTCGATTATTACGAAATTGTAATGTTAAAAAGCATAAATTATGAAACATCTCTGATGTTTTAAATTTGTTCGTTAATTGAAGAGTTAAAAATCACTAAAATAACAATGAGTAAATCAATCTAAAATAAATAGGCTACTTCGGAAGAATTGAAACTTACATACAAATTTGGGTAATTTTTGAGGAAAGGGATTTTTTGTATTGTATAACTGGATTAAACATGGCAGATTTAAAGTCATTGTATCACATAATAGGATGGGCGTCTTAACTTAATTAATTCTCTTCCTTAGTTGCTCCTTCAAAACTGATGGGCTTGCCAACTTAATACAGTAGTCTTCAAGTTAATTCTGCTAACTTAAAAAAAAAAAAACACACACACACATTTAAATAGATCAGTTTTTATATTGCTTTTGTATTGGACCTTTTTAGCGAGGGCTAGTTTAGCCATTTAAATATTCGCTATGTATTATTTTAAACCTACATGATTTTAATTCTACTTAGGTCAGTAATCATAGCAGATGTAAAGATTTTTTTATGCCAATTGGTAATCTTAAATTTTAAACTTCATGAAGTAATCGCCAGACTACTCAAAACAATCGAACACGACCTCAACCTAATAGCAATGATCAAAATTATGAATTAAATGATTGTCTATGCATATTTATTAGTCCAATGTAAAATTTTTTAGTGTTTTATCACACTCACTTTTGATTAAATCAATGAAACAGTAAATTCGTCCATAAACAATTAACACTTCCTCTCCGTAACTATTTTACTGTTAACATTGGTTATATTACCAAAAGAACGGTTAGCAACAGTGATAGCCCGTGGGCATATCCACAGGAGGTTTACAATAATTGATTAAAAGTAGGCCTAAATAGTATTGTGTTTGATTTTCATTTCTTATTACTTAGCTTTAGTACTAATAAAAATAAAACTAGTTTAAAAACATACGGTACAAAACAGTTTTGTTGGTGCCTTCAATCTTTAGATATACTACACTATCGCAAAGTTGTATGACGTGAGCATGAAAAATTTGAAGGCGTTTTAATCACTGAATGTGCTCTCTCACAAGATTCCCGGGCGCTGTCCCACCTTCCCTTTTAAATAGATTGATCAAAATTTGGAACATACCTAAAAGAATTTATCATACAGTGCAGTAAAAAATGAAATATAAAATGTAAACAATTAGAAACTTGTCATGTCCTTTAGTTAAATTGAAAAGTTGATAATCTTCTATTATCGTTATTGACATATAATTGATGTAATGAAAAAAACCTCTGCAATAAAAATGAGATTTTTGAACTTTACTGAACAAGAAAACAGTATATTGTTTCTACAATTACTGTAATCCTATGTTATGCAATACGAGGAGTATTTTATTTATTTTGTGATTTACTTGATTTCACTTACAAAATCCACGAGTTGTATTTTGTTTAAAAATTTGTATTTATGGGTATTTTGGCCCAAAAAAGTTAAGGAAAAGCATCAACGCCAGGAAAAATCGTTTTTAGTCTAAAAAAGACTTTGAAAATTGTAATTTTTAACATTGTCCTTACGAATTGCCATTTTGGTAAATAAAAAAATAATAGCAACAAAAGACAAAAAAATATAAAAATACTACTTTTCTACTAAGCATTGGTTTTGATATATATGTTAACTGTAAGAATAATACTATAGTTGGTTGTTATATAGCCAACCTACATATAACCTAGCTTCTTTTATAATGATACTACAGTACAACAAAAGTAAATTGTAAAATCAACTAGCAAGGCTCGGTTTACCCAGTACTAAGAACTAAGAGTGACTTCCCATATTTCTAAAACAAAGATGTACAAAATTATATGTGAGACCACATAAATATTTGTTCGCTCTCACGAACCTACTCCCACAATAAGATTTATTTCTGGACCACCAGTATTGAGATGTTTCAAACGTCGCTATTGAGGTTCCGCCTTGTAATCATTAGGTTAATTTCAGAGGGAGGGAATGATTTACCGGGGAGGAGGGCTTAGGTCACACCCCCTGAAACCACCCCCAAAACCGCCCTCCCGATCCCCCCCCCCCTACTGTCTGTATTAAAACCACTTTAACCTTACATGAATGTTTTAATGAATTAATATGTAAGTTTTCCTAGTTATGGAGAAAACATTTTAACTTCTACGTATTTAAAAAACTAAAACAATTGAAAAAATTATATATTTTATTAAAACAACCTTTTTATTTTACGTTTTCATCTCCTTTATTTACTTCAGTAAACGAAAATGGTCCATACAAATAAGTGGTATTGTAAGAATACAGCTTTATATTGAAAACTGCTTGGACGTAGAGTACTTCTTAAAACTACAAACAAACTTATTGTTGTGAACCTGTTTTAGAAGGCTTTTCTTGAAAAAGCTGTGTTAAATACTGATTAAATTTTAGAGCAAGATTGCCAAGTATTCAATCTGCATATTAATAATTTTTATTATAAATTTTTGTGGCATTTGCATTGATGTTTTTTTTTTTTTTTCTAGAGTACAGGATCATATTGATTCTGATATTCCTTTGTCCATTTTCTTACACTTAGAACTGAAGGTGTCATTCATTGTTTGAAAGAGATATGTGTCGTATGTTGTGGATGGAGGTTTTTATTTACTAGTACATATGCGATACAATTATTAGATACACATTTTCCCCTAGTTTTCTTTTATAAAATTACAATTCCCATTTTGGCCCAAAGTGCACCTCTTCTGCACTAAGGGGCCTTGACCTTTGGTTGCGTAAGATCCACCTTTTGTTCGCAACAAAGGTGCGTAAGCACCCGCAGCTCCGAGTAACAAGTGGTGCTCCAAATTTTGTAAATGCAGCCCCAAAATCGAGAGCCCCTCACTGCCCCGCCCTCTAAACGAGAAATCAGACTGAACAAGCTGTGAACAATGTTTAACTTTCCTTAACAATGTTATATGAAACACCCTCCATTTTTGAAAGCATTTAAAATCTGATAATTCTATAAATTAAATTGAAACACAATTATATTAAAGTTAAGACAATTAAACTTAATAATTTCTCTAAAATGTATTTTCCGTAGTTAAGAGTGATGGTCAAATGCATCATGATTGTATTTTAGTAAAATAGCTTCCATAAACATTTTTTTCGTGAGCCTCTTTGAATGGTAATGTGTGAACTTTAATAGCTGTGTTAAAAACATTTAGTTGCATGACAAAAATCTTTAAAATATTTCATTGCCAGTCTCTTGTTGTAGAAAAATGCGCAATTTGATTACACAAATCTCAAAACCAGCACGACGTATTTTTAAATAATTTCTTTATATGGTTACTTTTTTATAATAATATGATAACTTGAACGAACTATTTGAATATTATTTCCATGTGAATAAGTGGCATTTATAAAACTAGCTTCGAATTAACGAAAAAGCCGAAAGTACAAATACAGTTTCTCTCAACCAAATTGGGCTCTAGTGGGAACATGCATATTTAAGATAGTTTGCCGTGGGTGTGGAGTTTGCTAGGAGATCAAAATAAACATGGCGGCACCAGAAAAACACGAAGGTCCCGACTTTTCACCCCTTCAGGTAATGTAAACTCCATAGAAGTTCATCAAGAGTGAATGTGATGGAGACGTTTCTATTTGTTTTGACTACACAATTGTTTACACTGGCAGATAAATGAGAGAATATTTGAATGAAATTGGACTTCATTGGACTGTCCGGGTGACAGGAAGTGTCATGGAAGAAGTTCATGACGAGAATTAAATAAAAATTGGAAAGTATGAATGAATCAAATTATTACGACGTGATAAACGTGATTTCTACAATTCTTGGCTGACACAGAGTAGGTAACACAATACTATTCTATTTTTCATTATTGTAAACTCATTAAGTATTATATTAAATCGTAATTCATTATATCATTATATAATAAATACAAGTGTCTTGCCTTATGTAAGTAAGAATTCTTACTTGATGATGGTTAGAGAATAAAAAAAATCTCCATTATATGTGGTTAATTTTTTTAATTTTTTAAACAAAAAAATTGTGTAAAAAGCATATTTTAAATTAGGCTCAAAATAAATTGTTATGATCAGCATCAATGATAAATAATATGTACAAAACAAAACTTTCACTTTCAAAAGTAGCATTCTTACATTAAAATTATTAAAAATTTGTATTATAAAAAAAACAATTACACAATATAATAGCGTCCTTAAATTGCTTAAAGACATAGGTAAATTGTACATACCTACTTTGACGTCTTGTTTGACCACTAATTTCATGAGTTCAGCCGGTCCATCGAAATATGATGATAATGCCCATCCTTCACTTGATGATTAGGTGAAGGATAACTTCACTTGATCATGGGCCAGGTTAGGTAGGAAGAGACCTGGTAGTGCGATTTATTTGTAATATTTCAAGCGGAAGTTTGGATTTAGCAGCTTAATGCCAATATACTTGGCTTTCATTAAAAAATTCAAGTTGCTACTGGTTGAGGGATTGCAATTTCAATTTCTATAGTAGCCTATTGTGTGAATGCGGGTGAGTATTTAAAAAAAAATTTCCCTAACTTAAATAAAAAATTACATATAAGTACTAGACGTCGTTGAAATTCCACGTTAGTTATGTTTACCGAGTTCCAAGCTATCGGATATGAATGAATGTACAACGAAAATTATAAACTATATAAATAAACAACTTTCATGGTCTATAGCTGACAAGTTTATTTGCATAATCACTTCATTGGCTGGACGTCAGTTTCTTGTTTGTGTTTCAGTTGAATCGTATCACATTATATTCGACCCACTTTCGAAGTCGTTCACAAATTAGTCGTACAAGACAAATTTTCGTTTTAATATCCACAAATTGACAGGTTTGATTTATTTTCCTGCCAGTTACGGGGCTCGTTTAACCAACACAAGTCTTTTGGATCGGTTTCATAATCCGATTTATGATTTGAGGCATGGTCCGGAATAACATATACACAGGTCAAAATCTTATACAGTAGTTATTTTCTTTTTTTATGTTTTGGAAATTTAAACGAATTATATGGATATTTTGCCTAAATAAATTACATTTTTCACAAATGAGTGTGTGTTTTTTGTGGTCTATTACACACTGCATGCATTAGTAATGATTTTCAGATTGGTTTAAGTATCCAAGTTGTTGGTAAATCTTATCTTATACTCTAAAACAAGCTCCGTTTGTCCGGGCAAAGTTTTTTTCCGCTCCAGGAATTTTTTATGTTTTGATTGAATATGGGGGTTTTGGCCACCAGAAATCGATTGGAGCTGGGAAAAATCCGGTTTTCGCGCTAGAGCCCTTCAAAGATCCCATGTTATCCTTATGGAGATTTTTAAATTGAACAAAAATCAGCTGATAACTGTAGATAAAATAAACCAATGTGTTACATCTTTAACCTGTGGTTTTAGGAAAATCATACCAATGTGCAGCAAACCTTCCGCCTGGCGAGTGAGCGGAGCGAACGAGCTTTGTGTGAGAAACGAAAGTAATAATTTTACCGAGCTCTGCTCGGTCCTCCTGGTACTATTTATTTAAAAGTTGTTGTTTCATTTTACGTAGTCATTAGCTTAAATTATCTTAAAACTTTGTACAGTTAACTTTACAATTATAATTATACAGAAAAATTGAGATATTTCCTTTCTACTAATATTGTAGAGTAATATGCGAAATGCCCTACTTCCGTGAGTGCTAAAATTACGTTTAGGTAGGCTACTCTGTAGGCCCTACCATGTAATGTTTAGACAACCATGTCTGACTACTTGACTTCAACAACCCTAGTAACTTAAAACTTAAATTTTAAAACACTTTAAAGTGAATAGCGGACGTGATACTTGTGCAATTAACAACACCCATGTTGGTTTTTATTTCCATCTAATACGTGACCAAACAAACGTACGCACGACGCCGTCGAGTCGAGAAATTCTTTAGGAGACATAAAAAATAGGGCCTGCCTGCTAAGCAAACAATGCAAAAAATGGGCCCCACACGAAACTGCACGTAGGCCCAAACAGTCTCCTTTAGCCCGCAGTGTTGTAGCGTTGACTATACATGTTTATCCTTACTCGCCACTTTATAGGCTTTAATATTTTAATTGATGCCTACTGTCCGTTTCAAAAAGCAATATACTCGAGTTTGGACGCTTGTCATGGATGGACCAGTTGATCTACGATTAAATATTATATACCAAAATTTAGCTTATTTAATTTCACGTTTTATAGTATAAGTTACAAATTTTTTTGAAACCTATTAACATTTTTTATTGCGGTCGGAACACAAAAAAACACGTTTTTCGAGCGCTTTCTAATGAAAAGTAGACTTTGAAAAATCGTACACCAAAAACTACTTGGCTGAGATGAAAAATATTTTGATACCAAATAATAGACATACTCAACTACCTTTTTGTCAAGTTTCATAATTTTTGCGTAACTAATAAAAATGTTCTTGTTGTTTCAATAAATCCTTCCTATCTCGGGATCCGTTGATCGAAAAACTTTTAACTTTGGCACACTCATCCAATATTGATAGAAAAGTTAAAATATATTACTTATTTATTAATTAAATAAACTTCTGATTTTATATCACATGATTAATAAAAGTATACTTGTGAGCGTTGGACTGTAAATAATGTGCGCTGGCGCCCGGTCACGAAGCGGTTCGGCGGTAGTCGGCATCGTTCGGAGCGAGCGGCGTTGCCACTTCCTGCGCCTGGCCTGAGGCGTAAACAGTAACAATTTCTGTGCACAGAGTTATACTTTAAGTGAATTAATTGCATTTTCCATCACCTTTTCTCATGAGGGCTTTGGACCTCCAACGGCAGGTTTAATAATGCTTTAGCTCTAAAAAGATTGTCATGATATAAATGTTATAATTTATAAACGGTATATAGATTAATATGCTACTGAGTTATATACAACCTAAAATATATACATTATTTTACAAAAATAGCTCCATAAAGATTGTCAAGTTAAGATTATTTCAACTCTAGTTATTTACATTTCTTCATCGGAAAAATTATTTAGTAAATTATTTAGTGATCGCAAAAAAGTGGTGTTAAAAAGGAAATATCTACTATTAAAAAAATTTTAATCTCTAAATTTGTATGCAGTACATTCTTTGTAATTTATTAAAATTTTTGTACATGACTTTACCTTTTTTAACTTATTAAAAGTATATAAGCGGGAAAGTTTTTAACCTACATATTTAGATAAACATATTTTTCAAACTATTGAATTTAATTTATGGTAACAGAAAAGATTGAATTTACCAAAAAGCTACTGAAAATTATAAATTACTGGTATTGATTTACAAATAATTTTTTACTCAAATTATATTGTTATAAATTCTATTTTAACATTCGTTGTCACATAATCATATACATCAAGTAGTTCATTATACGAAAACCTTCAGAGTGAGTGATCTCCTTAATTTAATAAAAAATGAAGTTCCATCACACAATGTGTTTGTAACAAATGGTTTATTTTAATGGTTAGGAATTTGTATGGCACAGGCCTGTGAAATGGGACTGAAGGGGAAAAATTAAATGGGTAGTTCATGTATACAAATCATAAATTAAATTATTACTGTAATCTTCCAGCCTTCTTCAGAACAGTTTTCTCCATTTATCCTCTGAGAATGCCAAATGAGTTTTCCAAAGCAAGATTCTCAGGCCATGAGAGTTCGGTGAACCATACTACGCTATTTCGCTTAGCGATTGCTTTCTTTCATTTGTTATTGAGAGACTTTTTTGTTGGCGGCCTACGGCTTAGAGGGGATTTCACACCTTGTCTTCTTTCAGGACATCCGGGGGTTTTGTCGCTCGAAAATCTTACTTGAAAGGGGAAGCTGGTGTTAGATTTGTTTGTAATAGCATCCAAAAGTTTGTTGGTATTTTAGGGGCGTTTCAGTAAACTTCATTTTACATGTAACTAACTATTTTAGTAACCAAATTAACTAACTATTTTAACTAACTAAATTAACTAACTAAAGTGCAACTATTTTAGTAAATAAATTTTACAAAAAATGTATACAAATTCGTCGGCCATTATTACATTAAATTATGATTGAGTTTTATCCCTAGAGCGCAAAAAATTTAAACTAATTATAATTGGAACATTGTAAGTAACACGTTCAGCAATGCTTTCTAGGTGTACGTATTGAATATAAATTCAACAACTTAGGCCGATTTTCTTTTGTGTTATTTTACATTCTAAAAACATATGGTTCAACTCCATAGCCGATCCTTCCAATTTAATACGAACTATTTAAAGTATACAGTAAAATTTTACTGACACCTCCTTTTTCACTGTTTTCCATTTGAAGGATTAATGCAATATTTCTTTGGAAAATTTCTCTTAAATTAAAATGATAACTTTTTAATTTCTATAAGATGAGTTTCCATTGTAAAAAAATTCAGGGGAAAAAGAAAGGACTTTTACAAGGGAAAATATTTACAGAAGGTCTTTAGTGCGAATAATAGATTGATAAATATTTAAATACCGCCAAGATGTTTGAAGAGTTTCTCATCTCATTTTAGAGGCCCAATTATGTAAGTCCCCCAGTCCAAACACTGGGACGGTTTCGTTTACAGTGAATTATCCCCATCTCCATAATCAGAAGGTATTATTCATGACGCCTATTATAGGAAGGAAATATGCTGCGATTTTCAAAACTTTTCTGGTTGATATAGTTTAACTACATAAATTTTTACAGATTAAAAGATTGATTAAGTATAAAATCTATTAAGGAATAACTGGTTGAAAGATGATTTTAATCCTTTACTTAACACTTTATCAAAAGGGGTTGCTTTTCTTGCTTTTCTCGATAGTGTATTTTATTGAGAAAGGATATCGTCGTAATCGTCGTAATTCAAATCTTTACACAATACATCTAAAACTTCTTAAATTCGACTCTTCTAAGAATATATAAATTTGTTTTTAAAGGTTGATTAAAATTATATAATATTATATGATATCATTCAGGTCATGTAAGAGGAATAATATTATCAATGAACAGTTAGAAAATTATTAACATTTTATAATATTGTAAACCCAGTAAATTTATATACAAAACAATTTCTTTGTATCGCTATATATTTTTTAACAATGTAACTAATTTACACATTCTCTTTGTATTTATAGCAATTTCACGTCGTATTTGGTAATTGATGAAGCAAAATTAATACTGCGAATATCGCAAAAAATATACTATTATATATTATAACTATTGTAACACTAAATAATATAACTAGCCTATTATATGAATTTAAAATAAAATGTCTTTTTTGTAATGGATTTATTAAACAACATTTTTTTGTAATTACCAGAGATTATTAATTAACGAAGATAAGGTCGGACGTTGGTCGAAAGGTGTTAAAGTTTTGACGCTATTTTGTTGTTGTTTAACTGATCGAGTCATTCTACCAACTTTGAACTAGAAAGTAAGTCAAGAACAAACCGGGAAGAACGATAGTTATGAAAAACTTAGACTTTTGTGAGAACTACCGTACTAAGGTAAAAAGAAATTTTGATCAGCGATAAAAAGTATGAGTAGTGGGATTTGGCCACTTTTAAAACCGGCCACGTGCCCCCCGAGCCACGTGACTTGGCAGCTGGCGCCAGCTGCCATGTCACATAGCTTCCGGTGGGGGTTAGAGGGTATATATGAGATGCTGTAGTTATATGTTATGGCATATAGGTTGGGGTGGAGATGGCGATAGCGTTGGCGTTAGGGTGAAGTGAATTTGCGCATAAAATTAAAAGTTAGTTTAAAATTGAAATTCGTCGGTGTTAAAGAAACTCTAACAGTTGAAGAAAAATTAAGAGTTAGTTCAAAATTGAAATTCAAACTTATAACTGGGATGTGGAAAATATGTCAAGGTCATCCAGAGTAAGTTTTTAAAAATCCTATCCAACTATCACTAGAAATAGTTTTAAGTTGAAGTAGTTGGTGATAGCGGGATAATTGATTCGTGCCATGGGAGAGGTGTTTATCGTTTGAAAGTTGGCGATCGAATGAGAAGCGCCGCCTAGGGAGAGGGCTTATAAAATGGCAACCTTCCCCCACCACCCCTTCCCCCACTCCTTTAGACCAATAACCGGTCGCCGACTCTATGTGGCGAAACTGAACCAGACATGGTGGCCGCCATGGATAATTCTAACCTCAAAGCTTAGTTTTGCATTGGTGAGCATGCGCCACCCCCACTCCTTTACCTTTCTTTTATATTTTTAAAACCGAACAGATGTCCGGGCAGCTGCCCCTACGGGCAGATGTTCGGGCAAGTGTTGGGGGCAGAGATGTTGAAATATTGGGGTGGAGATGGCGATAGCGTTGGTGGTCGGTTGAACTGAATTTGCGAATAAAGTAACTAGGGTTGAACTAAAATTGCACATAAATTAAAAGTTAGTTGAAAACTGAAATTTGATGGTGTTAACAAAACTCTTAATAGTTGAACAAAATTAAAAGTTAGTTTAAAACTGAAATTCAAATTTATAAATGGGATCTGGAAAGTATGTCAAGGTCATCCAGAGTAAGTTTTAAAAAAGCCTACCCAACTACCACCAGAAATAGTTCTAAGTTGAACTAGTTGGTGATAGTAGGATAGGTTGAAGTAACTTTTGAATTTTATTAGTGAACATACAATTAATGTGCAACAGCAGAGTTTAAACAAGTTGAACTTTTGTGATGAATTACAGAGTTGTAAATGCAAACACCGACGACGATGAGAAGGTAAATGCAGAGTCCCCAGATGATGTATTTGAAAAGCTTGAACAAATGTAACATTTCGAGTTGGTTTTCCTGTTCCATTTCCAATCGTTTAATTTCTAATTTCAATTTATCCTCTTCCATTCTAGTTACGAAGGGAACTTCATCCATCATATCCATCATGATTGTGTTAGTGTTTGAAATTTTAAAACAAGTGATGTTGATAGTTCAGAAGTCGAAGACGGAATGAGAAGTAAAAGGGAGAAATGTTAAATAAGGAAGTGGTGGGGGGAAGGATGAATTACAAAGAAGTGGTGGGGGAAAGACGTTGCTCTTCATTATTACCATCAGTAGTGTCAGATGGTGCAGGAGTTAGATTTAGTAAACTGTCTTCGTCTAAACTTTCAACCTTATCACAAATAGGACAATCGTATGTTATTTCCAAATTCATTTTGATGGTTGTAAAATTATCTACAAGTTCTTGTAAAATATTAAAAATGTCTTGTAACTCTTCTTTAGAGTTTATTTCAAAACTAGAATTCATTCGGGCCAATGGAGAGTTGTTCATTGTTGGAGAGTCGGTGATGGAATGAGGATCGGCGCATAGGGAGGGGGCTTATATAATGGTGACCTTGAGCAGGCGTCTAGGGAGGGGGGCTGTCTAGGGAGGGGGCTTTTATATGGGGAACCTTGAGCTTATGATTGAATAAAACGTTTAGTTCTTCTTCTTCGTCTTTTAATTCAATTATTTGAACCGAAGTAGTTGTTTCATCTTCTTCACTCGATGAAGAAAACAATTCACCAGGATTTAAATATTGAACTACAATTCTGAACCATCTTATAGGATATTCGTCAATGACAGAAAGTAAGTTTTGAAACAATTCTTCCATCTCCTCCCTCTCAGTTATTATATGTTCAAACTTGATAAATTTTGCTTCCATGTTGTTAGTTAGAATGTTGGAAGTGAAATGATATAAAGTTGAATTTAATATTATATAAAAATTACAACCGGTAGTGGGGGAAATCTCAAGGTCATCCAATTGAAGTTTTAAAAAAGAATGTAAAACTGAAATTACACATTTGATGGTTCTACAGGATCGGAATACCAATCTGATCTGTATTTATCTGTATTTACATCTTTTTATCATATGTGTACAAAAATCATCTTGATGAGACTTGGTGCGTTGACAATGAGCAAGATCTAGAGGGTGAAATTTGAAACATCTTTGAGGACAACATGTATGAAAATATCTTGATTTGTAAAATTTGAAAGTTCGCAATTCCGGTGGCGGTAGTTGTTTTGTTTTGCATTTGCAATAACAAGATCCGAAGAATTCACATTTAGTACAAGCTAACCCATCCACCTAAATCATTGGTCCTAAATCTGTACATTGTTGTTCACAACAGTAACGAGGTTTGTACTTGTATTTTTGCTCTTCCATGTTGATGCTGCGGAGTCCAGTGAAAGAATAAGAGTGTATAGTGTTGAATAGCGAGTTTTATGTTCTGTGAAAAGTGGTGGGGGTAATTTCAAGGTCATCCAAATGGAGTTTTAAAAAATTATACCTTACTAATGTAAGGAATGTTGATACTTAAGAAGTTTGTTTCTCTTTGTTTTCTTCAGACTTTTTATCTTTCTCAGCTTTAGCCATAGCAACTAGTTCTTCTATTGATAGCGGATGTACTTCAGGAAATTTCAAAATTAATTTAGCTTGGTATCCTTCTTTAGCTAATACATCTATATCTTTAGTCATTTGTTCAACAGTGTTGTAATCTTTTCCATAGATTTTTCCATCAAGTTGAATCATCATTCTGTACAACATTTTCTTAAATAGGTCTTGTCGTGGTGAGAGCTGAGAAGCAAATGATTATTTATTCAAGTATCACATCCTTTTTATTAACTCACATTCAACACGTGATTCTTTAGTTGTAGTTTTGTTTGTCAAAAGTTATTCAACATTGGTAATATTTTTGGAACTTGATGTTATGTTGACCAGTAGGCGATGAAGAAGTTGTAGGTTGTGTAGAAATAAATATTTCATCATCGCAATATTTTGTTTTAGTGAACATCCTTGTATTAGTAGCACTAACATCAACAGTTAAGTGATAACCACCGGTAAGTAAAACTCGCATTTCGTTGGTTAAATCTTCGAGTTGTTCAAAAGTTGTAATGGTGTTGGTATCGTAAGATGCACACTTGACTTTGAGAGACATATTTAGTTTTTTATATTAAGCAATAGAGTGAGCGAGATGTGTACGGTACGAAAGGTAGTCGTAGACTGATGAACTTCACAAGTAGATTTCTGCTTTTATCATCACACAAAATTGGGTCAAGGTCATTCCGTGGAATTTTTAAAAAAGCAACATATTGTAATGTACAAAGACATTACAATATGTTGCTTTTTATTTTTTTGTTTTATATCATATTTATTGAGAAACAATTACAAACAAATATTTACAATGTTATGTACAAACTAATCAATAGTAGGTGTTACATGAATTGTAAGTTCAGTAGAGTTATTTCCACTTGGTCCGTGCGAAACCAAATAGAGTGCGCCGGGTTGAACTACATGAAGATCTTCATTTTGAAGAAGTTGTACAAAACGTGTAGGTAGGAAGATTTGAAACTTCGGTTCGTCACCAACTGTATACGGTGCCTCGCTCAATTTGCAATTAATAGCATCACCTACTGAAGTTTCAATTTTCTTGATCGTATGAATGATGTAATGTTTTTCTTCTTTTAGTTCAGAACATTTCTTCGTAGGTAGAATTGATGATTTAGAATGAGCGTTGAACTGATCGACCAAATTTTGAAGTAAGTTCTGCGATGCCATCTTGATGTTATTGTTAATTTTCTTGTAAATAAGAATGTCCGTTGGAGATGTTGTCTCTTCGGAGGTTCGAGTAATACTCATGCTGCGTCATGGTAGCGCTCTCACTTTTATAATCGACACTACCCCCACCACTTTTTTGAAGGAAACTATTCAAGCGGTAGGCATTCTTTAAAGCGCACTGCGACCTTCGATGTTTAAAACTTTTTGATGAAATACAAAGTTCGTTGAAGTAGCATTGGAAATCTTTATCAATTATTGCATTAATCAATAATTATTGATTATTGCTTGTAAATGATTGTATCCAATTTGCTTTTTCCAATCCTCTTGTGTAGATAATTTTAAACTCTTTGCAATAATGATACATAATGTGCGGCATCATGTTATAATTAATGAAACCTTCATCCCATCTTAAGTTGTGAAAATGTTTGTTCAACCATTTGTTTGTAACTTTCGCTTTAGTTGTTAGTCTATTAAATGGTACTGGAGGTTTGAACAAATAATGATAAACTACTGATGTGTTCATGTCCAAGATTACTAATTCTTTAATAATAAAATTACCATCATTTCCTCGGAAAGCTTGAAATTCAATTATACCTCTTTTAACTTCCATTATGTGTGGTGCATTAGAAAACGATACCCGTTTATTCATGATGAAGTCTTATTAACAACTGACTTAAAAATTGAATGAGCCGACGTTTATAACAGACAGGATTGTTCTTCTTCTTTCACTTCTTGTGCCACTTCATCGATATTAAAATTGGTGTGATAGTTGTTTAATTGTCTCCACATTTCAACTTCTTGAGGTATTCTATTAAAGATTGAAGTATCCACGGGACCGTATAAAATTGGAACAAAAGGTTGTTTGTCCAATGTATCAATTAGATAGTCTTTAATTATTGCACTTTAAAATATTAGTTGTTTCAAATATCTGGTGACGGGACCGGTAGTACAACTTAAAGTGTAAAATTCTTCTTTAGTAAAATATAATTTAACATTGTGGGTAGTTAAATCTCTGAAGCGAACAATTTGTCCTCCACGATGTTTTACTATATCAACTTCAATATTTGATTCCAATAAACTTAATCTTGTTCTTCTTCCAAATGTGTTGTTACTTAAATAGCACTCCAAAAGATGTAAATGTTTCATGAGAGATTCCCAAGTAGTTTCACTGAAAGTAACCATTTTGTTTCCATGATTTAAAATAACAATTGGTGAATAATCCATTGATTTTAAAATTCCAACTGATATACTTTTTGTCATGCATGAAGAAATTGGGTAGATAATCCGAAGAAATACTTCTGTTAAAATATTGGTTGTAATGTTAACTTCAACCTTCTTCCTTTTTACTTCTTTTTCAGCTTCTTCTTCTCTCTTCTTATGTTTGTTAAACTTTAGGAACTCGTCCAATTCTCGTTCAACTTGTTTTTCTATATCTGAACTATTATCATCCATTAGAGGTGTATTTTCTTCTCCGTTAGTAGAATTCATCTTGCGAATGATGTTTCCCATACGACGGTTGAAGATAGAATGAAGTTTCCACTAATTATTTTCTCGCTTTTATATTTTTCGTAAAATCCTTGAAATTTATACAATTACATAATTGTTTGTTTTCAACTTGTCTTTCACAAATGAAATTCTAACCTCAAAAATTGAAGCAGATAATTCTAACCTCAAAAATTTGCAGTCGTTGTACAATTCTTCTTAAAGTACATTCTTCACAATTCCGGTCAGCGGTGTGTAAGTAACTATTTTATCATGTAGAATTAGACAGTATGCCGAAGTTCCATCCGCTACTGGTTCTTCAAATTCCATTTCAATTTTTATATCCACACTTGATGATTTTACCGATTCATTTTGTTTTGAACAATCGATTACAATTATTGGAGCCTTGGAATAATACTGGTCAGGTGATAATAGTGGTGTATTAGTTTTTCCATAATATGACGATTGAAATCTTGCATACATATCGTATAAAATGGAAAAACGTTTTTTGCTGAACATAACATTCAAATTGTCATAGGGAAAGAATTGAGAGTTTAGGAAAACTTTACAATTCTTTATTTTACAGTGATCAAATTGACCAGCATTTGCAGTAATAACATCTTTTCGCTTAGTTTGAAAACCGAGTATTATGTACCTTGCTCGTTCCAAGTAAGTTGATGTCTTGACGGTCCATGTTTGTCGTTCTGTCTGAGGTAGTGTAGGGTATTCATGAAATTCCCAACTCCGGAATGGCATCACAATATCACGGTCAGATTTCAACTTTCTCAATAATAGGATTCTATGTTCATCAGCCAATCTTACATGAGGTACTCTCCAAACAACTTTATCCAACTGTAGTTGCCATTCCAGTTTATCTTCCGTAGTTGCAGGGTCTGCAAGTATCAAGTCCTTATTAGTTGAAGATCTGAGTAATACTAATTCTTGTTTGACATTTATTATTACCCGTTTGTAATCTTCAGCGAATCCCAAAAGCAATCGTAAAGGTACATGAAAATCAAAGTGACTGTTGGAAGCTGGTGTTATAGTGTCTTTATCGGGGGCAACCCATCCGGCGGTGACTATTGAATTCTTCTCATGCGGTGTTAATGATGTTAATCCTTTCAATGTCTTTGTTAAACCAACCTTTTTTGTTGAATCAACCGTCACCCCTGATATTTCATATCTTATTTCATCAAAAAGATATGCCATCGGGTTATTTATAAAAGGAACTGTTGAAGCAGTTTTTCCATCCAATTTTAATACCCGTCCTTCGATGTACAAGTAACTTTCACACGGTAAAGTGTAAATATCTTGTTGTTGAATGGGGATCCTTATTTCATCGTTATTGTTTAATTTTGATGAAGTGTAAGGGTTGTGCGTGTGATATTCCTTCTCCCATAGTGTTTCGTCGAACGTTGGTCCTTGAGATATATCCAGGATATCCATCGCTGTTAAGTTTCAATCCAATCTTCTGTAGAAAACGAATGTTTTCCGATGTTAACTCTTCCAATGTCGAGGAGCTACTGAGCTCCCGACTCTTCCGTTGCGGTTTAAATGATAATCCCATGTTGACTTTTATGTTGCTGCTCTGATGTGTATCCGTATAGTAATTGTTTCTCCTCTAAAGTCAACACTATGACCGTCTTGATCCAATATGTTCAGTACGATGTCTGAAATGAAACTGGTGTTTAACGGTAGGTATATCAAGTTTTGTGGCTTCTCAACAATTTTAAAACCGGGAGCCACTGTTGGATAAAATGTATGTAAAATATGTTGATTAACTCCATCTCTATACGATCCGTGTATAATGTTGCACGTGTTATCGATACTATTTACTTTCAATATTGTTACAGTTGAATCACCTGAATGAGTAGTTCCAGGAGTTAAGATTTTCTTTTTTGTATCTGTAAATCCAAGTAAACTGCCAATCGACTGTTCCAAGCTGACATCAATATAATATTTCGAAGTTATTTCTGCTTTTAAAGTATTATTGTTTCCTTTAACGGTGATATTGTCTTCTCCGAGTTGTTTCTGTAATAATTGGTTTATATCATCGATTTCATAAGCTCCAGTAGGAAATGTAATTATTTTCAATTCTGAGTATTTTCCTGCAGCATCCTTAGTTTCATAATAATGTAGTAAATTGTTCTTCCCTTCCGTAACATTGGGAATTGAGTTGTAGGTAGTCAAATCAAGTAATGCCGCTTCCCATAATCGTTCCTTGGATAGACGCAATGCTGGGAACAGCGTACTTTTCAATGTGGATGAATTTCCACTCAATGACACTGTATACGATGACATCTTAAAGCTGACTGACACTTTTCGCTAGAAACTCCAAACATAAATGCCCACATATTTCAGTATTGTTAGGTTGTTCTCTTTTGTAATTGTAAAAAATGTTTTTGGAGTTTCGAAAATAATGTTGAAGTTCTTTTGGCGGTGGTAGATTGCCAAAACTGTCAAAGTAGTAAACGGTTTGTCCGAGCTTTTTATAGCATACCCAATGAGTGCCTGGACCATAGGTGGAATCCAAATTTACTATTCCAGTTTCATTTTTCCATATTTTAGTTGGTAATGCATCTTTCATAAAAACTCCTCGAAAGAATGGTATTTTCAAACATTTTACATAATCATTTAACTGATGATTTGTTAAGGCTTTATTTGGAATTATCAATTGATTCTTCTTATTTAGTACACACGGTATGGTCTTAGGTATAAACCTGCTCCGTTTTTTACCATTTGCCAAACAGAAGTCTTCTTTACACTTGCCTTATGAGTTCTACGACGTCCTTTTTTAATGTTTCCACCTCTTTTGGGAGCGCCTCTCTTTGCAGGTCTTCCTCTGCAACGCCTTCCACCACCTAACTTTGCTTTTGTCTTCATGGCTGTAGTTACTGCCCAAGCCGATGCTTTTTCTGCAATACTTGCGTCACTTGATTTTACTCTTTGCCAAGCTTTTTCCGCTAGAATTTTATCTGCTATTGATCTATTTGTTGAATCTTTATACTTTGAATATGCTATATCGTGTTCTTTGCAAGCTTGATCTAATTTATTAATTCCAGGATCTCCTCTTGCTAAACGTTTTGCCAACTTAGTTCCAGGTCCACAATATTGATAACCTCCAGGAATATGTAATTCGTATGGTAGAGCGTCTATCGCTCGATTTACAATAGCACCAACAGGTATCCGTTTAAGCAGGGATAACGCAGCTGAAGTTATACCACGCCCTCTCTTGTTGCTGTCTTGATGATGACTGAGTGATACAGCCTTCATTATGTAGTCTTATATAAACTGGCGTGTTTACTCCACAAGATACTTTACATAAATGAATAAGTTATGTATAATTTTATATATTTAAACACTTAGTTATTCAAATTAATGATATACTGATTTATAATTCTATTTTTAATCCAAGCTTCCCGTTCATCGGGTTGAATTATCACATGACTCGTTGTACTAGCTATATGATTATGGGTATCAATAAGTAAATTGCCCACTATTCTTATTAAACAATCTAAATTTACAGCATCTTTTGGATGTTGAGGATCATGTAATTGCATAATACGTTTATCATTACATGTGTAAGCTGTTGAATCACTTTTTGATGTTTTTATGACTTGTCCAATAGTAGCAGCATCATTTGAATCTTCACCTGGTAAAATATTAATTATTTTCTTCATCTTTGCATCATATTGGGTCCCAAAGTTTTTATCCCAAGTTATTGTTTGTTTCATTGTAACACAATCATTTTCTTCGTAACCAGGATAAATATCTTTTATTCTTCTATTACGACCATTGTATGTACCTAATGCACCACCACTCGCAATTAATGTTTGTACCATTAGAGGTACATCTGAATCTTTTATACCAAATCTTCCATTTGTTATTGTTTTAGTCCTGCATCCCATTCATCATTATTTCCTTGCATTAAATTAAACTTTTCATTTCCATGTATAAATTTATCTCCCCGCTTTAACACGGCATCTTCATGTTTTACAAAATTGGATGTTTCCTTTTTTAATTCTTTAGATAATTGTTCCATAGTAACAGCATCTTTTGGTTGAGAACCAAACTTTACATTTGTCAATGTTTTACCATGACAATCGATTTCATTAACATCTTGTAAAATACAGTTGTCCTTGATGTATTTTAGGTTTACAGCATCACCGTCTTCCTTTGGGTATCCAATGTCATTTATAATAAATTTATAAAAAGAATATCCATGTTTAGTTTTTTCCGGTATTATAGAATGTAAATATTCTTTATTAACTGAATCTTTATCATTTTTGGGATTTCCCACGTTGGTTATTCTATAATTTCCAGCATCATATGTTTGTCCATCTTTTAAGTTGTTACCCCATTGCAATTTTAAAGTATTTGAAAGTTCAGATGATAAGTACTCTTTAGTAATTGCATCAGAACCTTCAGTTGGTTTACCAACATTAATTAATCTATGTGATTTAATATCATAAGTATTCTTATGTAATTTCAATGATGTTGAAGTAGCTTCTTTTACTGTCTTTAAATTTGCTCCATCAGTATCTTCTTCTGGATCTTTAACTAATTTTAAACGTTTATTACTTATGTTATAGTCACCTTCAGGTGTTTGCGGTAATCCGCTTCTTTTTCTGTCTTCTCCAACTTGCACTCCTAATGCGGAGTAGCGTCCGAACTTGTCGACGCTCATGTTAGAACTGACACATTATACGCCTGTAACTCTTATATATCCGCGGGAAATTATACAATTATGCCGCGATTCCTGAGTTCGTCAATCAGAGCTACCCATTCATTATTTAAACCTGTATGACCAGCTTCCATGGCTTCATGCAATAGTCTCATTCTATCAACCAATTTATTGATGTCGTTGTAGTAAATCACATTCGTATTGTATAGATTTTTCATCAATCCTTTACCAGATGTTGAAGTATCTCCTTTACTCTTTTTACCATGTTGTTCAAGAAGTGATAAATCCATAAGTGATAAAGATTTTCTTTTCAGTGGTTGTCTCACCGCTGGTGCAGTACGTAATGTTGGCAATTTTCGTGGAGGAAACAACTTTTTTATAACGATGTTATATTTTGTTGCACGTGAACGATTAATCATTGCATCCTTTGAGTAGTTTCTTTTATGAGCGTTAGTATTTTGTAGAATCTCCTTAAAAACACTTAAATCTTTGGATGAATATCTTAGTGGTATGTTTTTAAAAATTAATTCATATAATCCTTTTGTTCCTTTATATCTATGCTCACCAATAATGATGTAATCGTCTTGTGTTATTTCAAGCTTTGAATCGCCGATCTTCAATTCATTCCCATCAATTCTTGCTCCGTATACATGTGATCTACTCAAATTTGGGTTTGATTTCATGTCATGTAGCATTTTCATTATATATTTTCTTCCAAGAGGTCCGTGTTGTAATATATCACTACTCAATTGAGTTAAATTTGGAATAGATTGTTCAGCTTCAGGTATTGGCTGTTCTTCTTCCTTTTCAACAATTGGTTCTTCTTCTTTTGTTTCTTCTTGCTCACTAGCACTTGTATATGAATCATCATCTTCTTCTTTTTTTAATGCTTGTACTTCTTGTTTAGAAACTGGTAGTAAAACATCTCCTTCATAACGAGGTTTACCAATAGTTTCTGATATCTGTTTTAAAGGTTCCGTAATAGGTTTAAATGTAGTCTCTAGAAATTCTTCTCTTTCACTTAAACCCATCCTCAATGCACGATTCTTCATCCTAATAGAATCACTGAGTGATTTTATTTCTTTCAATAGTTTTTCTTGATTCACCATGTTTACACTGTGAGGTTCAACATGTAACTAGATGTAGCATTGGTAGTTCAACGCATAAATACAAATTTATCCAACCCTATACGATATCTACCATTTTTAATATCTTCTTCCTTCATAATAACGAGAAAGTTATATTTCTCATTCCATGCTTTGCCACACATCTCTTTAAATTTTTCAAATGGCTTATCCGCATTTACATGATCATTATATATATGCTTTAAATTTGTTTCATCTTGCTTGAAGATGATCAACATATTTGCATTGTCTCTTATAAGTTGTTTTGGAATTTTACTGTATGTTTGACCAATATAAATGCTATCAATATTATGATGTCTTCCCATAGCAAAATAATTCCTTATTGTGTCATGATTTTCACAAGAAACATCGTCAAATATAAAAATAGAAAATGGTTTTGCTTCATTTGGTTGCATAATTGTTACACTGGCATTAAACTTGTAAAAATTCACTTCATGTACACTTGCAAGTATTTTATCCAATAATTGATATTTTGGTTGTTGCAATGATTTTGAAAAAATGTATATATTATTAAAACGCAATCCTTTAGGATTAGTTATAAGGTTAAAAACAACATTAGTTTTTCCACAATTTGAAGGACCAGTTATTAGACATCTTATCGTATTTGGTAGTAATTCACCATGTTTTCCATGATTTAACTTATCATTGTCAACTGTCAATTCATCAATGTTATTGATATTAAATCGGTCTTTTTGTTGTACAATCTCCATCTTGTATAAAGGTTAAACACAATGAGCTATTAAACAACTATACTAAGTCTTTTGAAGGAATCCAAGAGTCTTCACTTTTATCAAACCCTAACCACCGGACTTTAACCATATCCTTTTTCCTTTGTAAAATCTTCTCGACAAGATATACATCACCAACTGTTGATTTCAACAATTCGTGTCCGTAGAATCCACCTTAAAGTAATTCACCCTTGTTATCCTTTAATAAATAGGTTTCAGGTATAGTTGGTTGCACTTTATAAATTGTAAATACTTCATTAGTCCAATTTGCTAGATATCTTTTACTAAATACACCTTTGTATTTGCTTATACGAACTTTATCGTTGACCTTGAACTTCTTTGGTTGCAATTTTTCCAATTTCGGTGTTGTATTATTTTTAATGCGTTGTAATACAATTTTCGCATTAGCACTGTTTACCTGGATAGGTTTCATTCCAATGGTACGATGATATTTGTTGTTATACTGTTTTATAAGTTGTGGTAATATGTCATACCACACGTATTGATCCTCGTTTTGAAAATTGTTTATACATCGCACCTTTCAATGTTCTATTGAATCTTTCAATTATTGAAGCTTTAACTTCAGAATTTGTAGAATAATGATTTATTTGATATTTCTTCATCAAAGCTCTAAAGTCTTTATTAAAATATTCTTTTCCATCATCGGTCTGTAGATGTTTAATTTTAAATTTATTTCTTTGTATTGTGGTTTCCATAGCTTTTGTAACACTTTTACCAGTCTTATCCTTCAATGGTAAAGCGTCAGCTATTTTAGTAAAACAGTCTATAATTGTTAAAATATATTTAAATCCTTTGTTTAATTTACTGTGCGGTATCATTTCAATGAGATCAGCTTGATAAAGATCATTCATTCCTTTAATGATTGTACTTCTTCTTGGAATCTTCTTCTTGCTGGTTTATGTAGTTCATTTACAATCTTGTCCTTCACACTTTCCATCTTCAGATGTTGCTTGTACACCGCATGTAAAAATACTGATCCATAGAATAGTTTATTCTCATTTATATAGTTTGAATATAGGTCAAGGCCATTTCATATTAGTGTAAAAAAGAGGGAACATGGCATTGGGCTTGCCATGTCCCCTCTTCTTTACGGAAAGGAAAAAGGAAGAAGGTAGAGGACGAAGAATAGACTTACTGGTCGATAGGGTTTAGAGAGTAGTGGCCGAATGGTAAAGTATTAATTTTATCTTCTAAAATATGGCGCTTGTCATCTTTGTAGCTTAATGCCCACTTTGTTTGTTTGACACTAAATAGTTGATGATTATAACTTCTAATAGTGTTAAACGTTGCAGTTGTTTCAACATTTTCAAACAAACATCTTTTATAATGTTCAAACTGTACGTTCTTCTTAAGAAAAGAAGTTTTTATTCCTTTGGCCTTCTTCGTGACTTGATGTTCGTTCCTCTCATTTATGTACAGTTGAAACGAATACAGTTTGGACATTAATGCTACAATTTCCATCCTTGGCACACCATTCGTTTCATCTTTAAATTTTCCCAATACTTTCTTGTTTCTGTCATAGTCGTAATTTGGATGATCCTTAGGATAATCGGAAAAGTCGAAATCATCTTTATATATAAAGGTGCGTAGATCTTCATACATGTCATTTGTTTTAATCCAGTAAATTAGTGCATCCGTATCCATATATGCAATACCAATGTTCTCTCTTCCATAATAGTTAACCATCTTCTTATAATGAAACTCGTACATATGTGTTTTTGAAATATCCAAGATACAAAGGACGATCCATTTCAACTGACTTCTTGTTCATGGAAATAACAACTAGATTTTCATTAATAATTACAGATGAACCAAAGTTTGGTTGTTGCACCAATTTCTGCAATTTTACTGGATCAGTTACCAATTTGATATCCTTATGTTTCCTTTTGTTTTCCAAAGTCTTGCCAAATATTGCGTTATTCATTAATTTGAAAAAATCTTTTTGAAAACTTGATGTAGCGGTGGCTCTTCTTCTTGTGTTGTTGTCGATGTAAGGTTTTAACCAACAAGATTGAGAAAATTGTAGTACTCGATTGATTTTTGTAATTCTCAATCCTAAGTCTAAAGCTTGTTGTATCATCCAGTAGTGTCCAACATATCGAGACTTGTCGGTTAAAGTCATCATTAATTTCGGCCATCTTCCAGTAGGGGAAATTTCAGTCTTTGGAAGAAGTGGTAAATCGTAATGATGATCGTGAAGATGTTCAGGATATTCAAAATCAACATAAAAAATGTAACCAGTTTCACCATGCTTTGGTAAATCCATAATGTTTCCAATCGATTCTGGATCTATCCATTTAAAATTATCATATGGAAGGTGATTTGACATTGCCCATCCGTATAAGTTATTTGCATCAAAGTAACCTAGGAATGTTGTTGGTTTTGATGCATCATAATCGGGCAGATACTTGTTATTCGCCTTAACATGTCTGGTTACACTTTGTGTCAATCCCCCTCGAACTCCTGATTCTAACATCAAAACCATATCTACATCAGTAAGAAGTTGTAATTTACAATTTGTTTCTTTCAACATGGCTTGCCATGCTAGTCCAGGTGAAGTGTATGAATGAAGAGGGTCCAATCCATATGCTGCAAAACACGTATTTCTAAATTCTTCCATTATATCACATAATAAAGTGACATCTAATTTAACATAAAAATCTGAATATTCTCCCAATGTTGTAAATCCTAATTCATTCCATACTTTACATGCATGATCATAATCCTCTTGAGATATGTCCATGTTGTATAATTTACTTTTGAATTCTTCTTTTGGCGGAAGTGATGTTTCATTAAATTTTTCTAAACTGTCTATATAATCATATGGGAAAACACCTTTCCGAAGTACGAGATCCAGTTTGTCGTTACTTACAATCTTCTTTGTTTCAATAAAATCTTTCTTCCTTAAATTTTCAGAAAGTTTAGACAAACTCGATGGCATAAATCGGTAGGAGTCTAAGAATCTTAATTTGACATTTCCAACTGTTTTAGAGAAACTTATAAATTTTTCTGAAGTTTCAGCCAACACATCTACTGAACCATTGTCTCTTCCTAATTCAGGTATTATAAAATGAGCATCATACCCACTGAGGTTATGCAGAACCACAGGAATAAATAGTGGTAAACGATAGCTCAAATTGCATTTATTACAAGCAGCACCCCTGTAATAACCTGTAAGGTGGTCATGATCTTTAACTTTATAATTGTCAATGGTAAATTCATTTTTACATAAGAACCAATGAGTTGCATTTTCATGTTGAATTTCCTCTTCTTCCTCCATTGGTTTCATTGGTATGATATTCGTATATAATCTTTGTACATTTTCAGCTATTAAATATAAATGGTCAAGAAATATTGTTTCCACATTTTCACCACGATATACTAAAGGTTCTGAAGTTAATCCATATTGGTTTAAATGTTCTTCTGATAATGTTGATTTAACCATTAAACAAAAACTATTTGGTTTGTGCATTTGATATTTGACACTTTTTCTAGCTTCACAATTTTCATCTTCTATAGGAATTAGTGTTGATTCAAAGTCCGCATATACAACTATAGGGATACGGTATTGATGATGAACCTTTTGAAATGTAACAAATGCTCTGTTTTCCGAAGGTAAATTAATCTTTGCTTCATAATTATTGTTACATAGCCTTTTGTGCTCTTGTAACCATTCTCTTCCTTGTCTTCCTTCTCGTTGAAAATTAAAACATCTCTTGCAAATTATCTTTCTGTGTCGATCTTTAGAAAGCTGCTTTAATGCAATGTGGTATGTGTGTGTGTGTGTGTGTTTAGTTGTATTTAATTTAAGAAATAAATTGCGCATTGCGATGTTAGTTTTAAGTTTGGTTTAGCATTAAGGTGTATTAATTTTTAAGAGGTTTTTAGCATTAAGGTGTATTAAATTTAAGAATAACGAAGGTATTTGGTTGTGTTGAATTATTTGGTTTTTAATAATGATGTGTTGTTAGTTTTAAGTGTTGGTACTAATAATTAATGTTGTTTTGCCTTACAGCTAGATGTTAGGGGGTAGATTAACTGTAAATTCAGAAGTTCAGTTGAACTTCACTTAGAAGGGGTGGGACATCCGCAAATTGTAGGTAAGCGGACTAGGTTTTTGCATTTTGTTTAGGAATATGATGGGTGGGATTAGTTTGGGTGGGGTTAGAGTTGCGTTTCTGCATTAGCTGTTCCAGTTTCCCTATTTAGCGTTACGCTTTGATGCGGACAGGGACGTTACGCTTTGATGCGGACGGACCAGGGCCTCCCTTGCAGAACGTAACTAGTGGGTTGGGAGTGGGAACCCGTTAGGCAAACAGGGTGGTGGGAACAGTATTACTGTTCCCATCACCTTGGTTTTTTATAAGTCTTGAGTGACCTTGACCTACTTTTTGAAAGGTCAATGAACCCCCCCCCTCCCCCACTACTCCGGGGGAATGACCGGTCATGACCTGAAAAATTAAAATGGCTATAACTTGATAATGGATTGACGGATTTGGACAAGCGATACATCATTGAAAAGGTCTATGTAAGACAAACATTTTGGTAAAAGAAGAATTTGGTTATCTTATTTTAGTCAAAAGTTATGCGAATTATTTGAAATAAATACCTTCTCTTTCCCCTTTTCCCCCACCTCCCAGGTCAATAATCAGTCTCGGCCAGCTGCTACCCCTCTCATTTGCATATTGTTATAAAAGATGCGGCGACTGTGGCTAGTGTTTCATTCTGATTCCAGACATCAAGCTGTGTACTCGGAGTTCTAACCATGTCGTCTCTGCCAACTACTACTTCTGCTACTTCTACTTCAACTTCAATTTCTACTACGACTGCACCTAAGAAAACTCTTCGCCTTAAATCTTTCCTGATTGCTACAAGAATCAACTTGCATCTCTACCTTCAACTTCTGGAGCTATTCTTCCGCCAACCAACACTTCTAGACTTCGCAGTATTTTTTCACCACCTTCACCTTCGCCTTCAAAGGACTCCGCACCACCATCAACTATGATGCCGCCACCGCAGAAGCCAGTTCCCCGTATTAATACCCCTTCAATTGAAACTATTGTTCATCGCCTTAGTACACCCATCATCCCACTATCACCATTGCCTCCTACCCCACCACTTACTACACCTGAAGATCATACCTATCACAAAACTGATTCCTCTAAACCAGCTCCTAAACCAGCTCCTAAACCTGCCCCTAAACCTGCTCCTTCAGAGCAATTTCAATCATTACAAGAAGAGCGTCGTAGGGCATTTAGACGTCCCACTACTTGCCCTGAAATGCTTACTAGGGGAAATAAGAAAGGATCAGCTTGTGGGAGGAAATGTGTTAAAAACGAAAGTTTTTGCCGTGTACATGTCGTGAAATACCTTTCTGAACCACAACTGACAGAAACCCCCACTGTTGAATACCAATCCAAAATTATTGGTGTAAAAGGAAATAGGCTTAAGAGAGGTTGTGTTTATTTTTTTGAAAGTGTTATTGACAACGAACACATTTTGGCAAGTTGTAACGGCAAAAAATATAATATTAAAGTAATTGAGTCCTTGCGCAAAGAGAAATCTGTTCATGAGTTAGACTCTAAAGACTATCTCCTCAGACACAAAGTGGATGGTATTACAAGGTGGGGGCGTAAAAAGTAAATTCACATAGTTTTTTCAAAATTTTGCTATAAAAATAATGGGGGAGAAACACAATGCGTTATAGCGTTGTGTTTCTCCCCCATTATTTTTTAACACTCTTAAGTCTTGTGACCTACTAACCTACTTCCATCCGAGTAGTAAGAAAAGTACTTCCCCCCCCACTCATTTGGGTCGATGACTGGTCACGGTCAGCTCCTACCCCTCATTTGCATACTATTATAAAAGCGGAGCAAGCGTTGGTCACTCCTTCATTTTTCTTCTACACGCCGCTCTTGTCGTTTCGTCTCTCCTGTTTACAATATTTCTTGCTTCAAAATGCCTCCTCATCTGAATGAAAATTTCAATTCTTCCGAAATTTCTGATGTTTTTGAACAATCTGAAGACACTTTAAGTAACAACAGTGAAAGTGAAGATGATGATGATTATACTGTTGAACTTAGTGAAGAACGTAAAGTCATAGCAATTGATCCACAATTTCCATTTGATACAATAGAAAAGTTTATGGCTGAAGCTAATAAATGGTTGGACTCAGGATGTTATGTACGAATTGACTCTTTTATATTGTATGGTGATAGTCATTCTTTCCTTGTCACACCAAATGACAGAGACCGCATGTTGCAGTGGGCACAATCTATGATGGAGTGCTATGAACAAGGTGTGGACACTGGCGGCTATTTTCTTGCACAACTAGTGTAATAACAAAATTACCCTTCCCCCACCCTACACCCTATCCCTTTCAAATCCTATAAAGAAGGGGGAAAGGAGTGGGGATTATAAAATGGTGGGGGAATGTGTATAAATGCAGGTTGTTTGAAGAGACTTTTATTATTGTGGCTTTAGCAGAAACAACATGGAGTTTAAATCTTCAGCAAAAATAAGGAACAACATAATAAAGAGAGAAATTCGCAAGAAAGAAAAGATTGAACTTATAAAATTACAACTTATAATACCTTCTATTGAAATTGGATGTAGCAAAATAAAGACTTTGGTGAAAACTAACGAATATTTGTTACAATTGCTAAAAACAATCAAAGAGTTGAAGAGCAAGAATGGACATTCTACATAGTAAAATTTGAACATTTTAATATAAATAAGTAAACCCAAAAAAGTAGATGTAGAATAGAGAGCGAGGAATAGATCACTTTGTGGTAATGGACTAACATGCCACTTAGTGCTCTATTCCTCGTTCTCGCGTTAAATTGGATTACCTTGACCTATTTGTTCGACTGTTAGAATTTGGTTAACACTGTTGAATTTCAGTTTTGAACTAACGTTTATTTTTGTTCAACTGTTAGAGTTTTTTTTAATACTGTCGAATTTTAGTTTTGAACTAACTTTTAATTTATGCGAATTTTTAGTTCAACTCTAGTTAATTTATGCACAAATTTAGTTTAACCAAGTGTCTGTGCTCTAGCCATTTCTACCTAAAAGTAACTAGAATTAGTTGGGTGGGGGAAATCTCGTTAAAGCTTGAATATAAAGAAGTATATACTAAAACTCCAATGGGAATAAAGAACACGAATGAACAATTAGTTTGTAGAAGGTTAATATTTTTGTTCAAAACGTTTGATTTCCTTGGATAGTGAAGAAGATGAAATAGTGGTGGGGGAACCGTTATAAAAGGAGGAACATGAGAGCCCATTTCATTTCTTGGCGAAATTTGGAAGAGTAAACATCTCAACATGTATAGTTGCGATAAATGTTCGGAATCGTTTCACGATGAAATTCTATTAGACTGTCATAAAGAACTAATTCACAACAACCCAGAAGAAAAACAAGAACAACAAGAACAAGAACAAGAACAAGAACAAGAACAACAAGAACAAGAACAAGAACAAGAACAAGAACAAGAACAAGAACAAGAACAAGAACAACAAGAAGAACAAGATGAACAAGATGAAATAACAGCAACATCTTCAACTACTTTACCGAATCTACAAGTATTTGCATTACCTGGTAAAGTAGTAATGCATCATAAGATTCAAAATGAAAACTTGAAGCTAGAAGAATTTATTAGAGAAGCAAAACCAATCGTAAGTAAAACTTTAAAAGAAGAATTGAAAAGATTGAACTTTCTTAAATTTGGTTTACTACTAGAAGCTATGTTTATAAATGTACAAGAAGAATTATCACCAAGAGGATTCATAACAAAAAACCGAACCATTATGGAAAGTTCAAACATTGATTCAATAGTAGAAAACTGTATAGAAGAAATATTAACAAAAATTCAGGAACACGAAGGAAGAGGATCCGGATGGAGTCTTACAAGTATTGAAGTATTAGATATAAGAGTTCATAAACATGGATATGGACTAATGGGATCTAGTTACATTCCTTTGCCTAAAAGGATTAAGGATACAAGATCATGTATTAATGTGAAAAATCAAGATAATGAATGTTTTAGATATGCGATGACATCTAAGTTTGTACCAAATCATTTCGATGAACCTAACCAACACTATGAAAATCAAAGACATAGGTACAATTTTCAAGGAATTACTTACCCTGTATCACTGAAAGATATATCAAAATTTGAGAATAAAAATCCTGGTACATCTATCAATGTTTTTGCATTAGATAGTTCAAACAAAGTGTTTCCTTTACGTGTTGTAAAAGAAGAGCTACCAGATCATACGGATTTACTACTACTAACGCGAGGAGATGTGTCTCACTATGTGTACATAAAGAAATTTGACTCTCTTGTTAACAAGCAGCTTTCTAAAGATCGACACAGAAAGATAATTTGCAAGAGATGTTTTAATTTTCAACGAGAAGGAAGACAAGGAAGAGAATGGTTACAAGAGCACAAAAGGCTATGTAACAATAATTATGAAGCAAAGATTAATTTACCTTCGGAAAACAGAGCATTTGTTACATTTCAAAAGGTTCATCATCAATACCGTATCCCTATAGTTGTATATGCGGACTTTGAATCAACACTAATTCCTATAGAAGATGAAAATTGTGAAGCTAGAAAAAGTGTCAAATATCAAATGCACAAACCAAATAGTTTTTGTTTAATGGTTAAATCAACATTATCAGAAGAACATTTAAACCAATATGGATTAACTTCAGAACCTTTAGTATATCGTGGTGAAAATGTGGAAACAATATTTCTTGACCATTTATATTTAATAGCTGAAAATGTACAAAGATTATATACGAATATCATACCAATGAAACCGATGGAGGAAGAAGAGGAAATTCAACATGAAAATGCAACTCATTGGTTCTTATGTAAAAATGAATTTACCATTGACAATTATAAAGTTAAAGATCATGACCACCTTACAGGTTATTACAGGGGTGCTGCTTGTAATAAATGCAATTTGAGCTATCGTTTACCACTATTTATTCCTGTGGTTCTGCATAACCTCAGTGGGTATGATGCTCATTTTATAATACCTGAATTAGGAAGAGACAATGGTTCAGTAGATGTGTTGGCTGAAACTTCAGAAAAATTTATAAGTTTCTCTAAAACAGTTGGAAATGTCAAATTAAGATTCTTAGACTCCTACCGATTTATGCCATCGAGTTTGTCTAAACTTTCTGAAAATTTAAGGAAGAAAGATTTTATTGAAACAAAGAAGATTGTAAGTAACGACAAACTGGATCTCGTACTTCGGAAAGGTGTTTTCCCATATGATTATATAGACAGTTTAGAAAAATTTAATGAAACATCACTTCCGCCAAAAGAAGAATTCAAAAGTAAATTATACAACATGGACATATCTCAAGAGGATTATGATCATGCATGTAAAGTATGGAATGAATTAGGATTTACAACATTGGGAGAATATTCAGATTTTTATGTTAAATTAGATGTCACTTTATTATGTGATATAATGGAAGAATTTAGAAATACGTGTTTTGCAGCATATGGATTGGACCCTCTTCATTCATACACTTCACCTGGACTAGCATGGCAAGCCATGTTGAAAGAAACAAATTGTAAATTACAACTTCTTACTGATGTAGATATGGTTTTGATGTTAGAATCAGGAGTTCGAGGGGGATTGACACAAAGTGTAACCAGACATGTTAAGGCGAATAACAAGTATCTGCCCGATTATGATGCATCAAAACCAACAACATTCCTAGGTTACTTTGATGCAAATAACTTATACGGATGGGCAATGTCAAATCCCCTTCCATATGATAATTTTAAATGGATAGATCCAGAATCGATTGGAAACATTATGGATTTACCAAAGCATGGTGAAACTGGTTACATTTTTGATGTTGATTTTGAATATCCTGAACATCTTCACGATCATCATTACGATTTACCACTTCTTCCAAAGACTGAAATTTCCCCTACTGGAAGATGGCCGAAATTAATGATGACTTTAACCGACAAGTCTCGATATGTTGGACACTACTGGATGATACAACAAGCTTTAGACTTAGGATTGAGAATTACAAAAATCAATCGAGTACTACAATTTTCTCAATCTTGTTGGTTAAAACCTTACATCGACAACAACACAAGAAGAAGAGCCACCGCTACATCAAGTTTTCAAAAAGATTTTTTCAAATTAATGAATAACGCAATATTTGGCAAGACTTTGGAAAACAAAAGGAAACATAAGGATATCAAATTGGTAACTGATCCAGTAAAATTGCAGAAATTGGTGCAACAACCAAACTTTGGTTCATCTGTAATTATTAATGAAAATCTAGTTGTTATTTCCATGAACAAGAAGTCAGTTGAAATGGATCGTCCTTTGTATCTTGGATATTTCAAAAACACATATGTACGAGTTTCATTATAAGAAGATGGTTAACTATTATGGAAGAGAGAACATTGGTATTGCATATATGGATACGGATGCACTAATTTACTGGATTAAAACAAATGACATGTATGAAGATCTACGCACCTTTATATATAAAGATGATTTCGACTTTTCCGATTATCCTAAGGATCATCCAAATTACGACTATGACAGAAACAAGAAAGTATTGGGAAAATTTAAAGATGAAACGAATGGTGTGCCAAGGATGGAAATTGTAGCATTAATGTCCAAACTGTATTCGTTTCAACTGTACATAAATGAGAGGAACGAACATCAAGTCACGAAGAAGGCCAAAGGAATAAAAACTTCTTTTCTTAAGAAGAACGTACAGTTTGAACATTATAAAAGATGTTTGTGTGAAAATGTTGAAACAACTGCAACGTTTAACACTATTAGAAGTTATAATCATCAACTATTTAGTGTCAAACAAACAAAGTGGGCATTAAGCTACAAAGATGACAAGCGCCATATTTTAGAAGATAAAATTAATACTTTACCATTCGGCCACTACTCTCTAAACCCTATCGACCAGTAAACCTATTCTTCGTCCTCTACCTTCTTCCTTTTTCCTTTCCGTAAAGAAGAGGGGACATGGCAAGCCCAATGCCATGTTCCCTCTTTTTTACACTAATATGAAATGGCCTTGACCTATATTCAAACTATATAAATGAGAATAAACTATTCTATGGATCAGTATTTTTACATGCGGTGTACAAGCAACATCTGAAGATGGAAAGTGTGAAGGACAAGATTGTAAATGAACTACATAAACCAGCAAGAAGAAGATTTCCAAGAAGAAGTACAATCATTAAAGGAATGAATGATCTTTATCAAGCTGATCTCATTGAAATGATACCGCACAGTAAATTAAACAAAGGATTTAAATATATTTTAACAATTATAGACTGTTTTACTAAAATAGCTGACGCTTTACCATTGAAGGATAAGACTGGTAAAAGTGTTACAAAAGCTATGGAAACCACAATACAAAGAAATAAATTTAAAATTAAACATCTACAGACCGATGATGGAAAAGAATATTTTAATAAAGACTTTAGAGCTTTGATGAAGAAATATCAAATAAATCATTATTCTACAAATTCTGAAGTTAAAGCTTCAATAATTGAAAGATTCAATAGAACATTGAAAGGTGCGATGTATAAACAATTTTCAAAACGAGGATCATACGTGTGGTATGACATATTACCACAACTTATAAAACAGTATAACAACAAATATCATCGTACCATTGGAATGAAACCTATCCAGGTAAACAGTGCTAATGCGAAAATTGTATTACAACGCATTAAAAATAATACAACACCGAAATTGGAAAAATTGCAACCAAAGAAGTTCAAAGTCAACGACAAAGTTCGTATAAGCAAATACAAAGGTGTATTTAGTAAAAGATATCTAGCAAATTGGACTAATGAAGTATTTACAATTTATAAAGTGCAACCAACTATACCTGAAACCTATTTATTAAAGGATAACAAGGGTGAATTACTTCAAGGTGGATTCTACGGACACGAATTGTTGAAATCAACAGTTGGTGATGTATATCTTGTCGAGAAGATTTTACAAAGGAAAAAGGATATGGTTAAAGTCCGGTGGTTAGGGTTTGATAAAAGTGAAGACTCTTGGATTCCTTCAAAAGACTTAGTATAGTTGTTTAATAGCTCATTGTGTTTAACCTTTATACAAGATGGAGATTGTACAACAAAAAGACCGATTTAATATCAATAACATTGATGAATTGACAGTTGACAATGATAAGTTAAATCATGGAAAACATGGTGAATTACTACCAAATACGATAAGATGTCTAATAACTGGTCCTTCAAATTGTGGAAAAACTAATGTTGTTTTTAACCTTATAACTAATCCTAAAGGATTGCGTTTTAATAATATATACATTTTTTCAAAATCATTGCAACAACCAAAATATCAATTATTGGATAAAATACTTGCAAGTGTACCTGAAGTGAATTTTTACAAGTTTAATGCCAGTGTAACAATTATGCAACCAAATGAAGCAAAACCATTTTCTATTTTTATATTTGACGATGTTTCTTGTGAAAATCATGACACAATAAGGAATTATTTTGCTATGGGAAGACATCATAATATTGATAGCATTTATATTGGTCAAACATACAGTAAAATTCCAAAACAACTTATAAGAGACAATGCAAATATGTTGATCATCTTCAAGCAAGATGAAACAAATTTAAAGCATATATATAATGATCATGTAAATGCGGATAAGCCATTTGAAAAATTTAAAGAGATGTGTGGCAAAGCATGGAATGAGAAATATAACTTTCTCGTTATTATGAAGGAAGAAGATATTAAAAATGGTAGATATCGTATAGGGTTGGATAAATTTGTATTTATGCGTTGAACTACCAATGCTACATCTAGTTACATGTTGAACCTCACAGTGTAAACATGGTGAATCAAGAAAAACTATTGAAAGAAATAAAATCACTCAGTGATTCTATTAGGATGAAGAATCGTGCATTGAGGATGGGTTTAAGTGAAAGAGAAGAATTTCTAGAGACTACATTTAAACCTATTACGGAACCTTTAAAACAGATATCAGAAACTATTGGTAAACCTCGTTATGAAGGAGATGTTTTACTACCAGTTTCTAAACAAGAAGTACAAGCATTAAAAAAAGAAGAAGATGATGATTCATATACAAGTGCTAGTGAGCAAGAAGAAACAAAAGAAGAAGAACCAATTGTTGAAAAGGAAGAAGAACAGCCAATACCTGAAGCTGAACAATCTATTCCAAATTTAACTCAATTGAGTAGTGATATATTACAACACGGACCTCTTGGAAGAAAATATATAATGAAAATGCTACATGACATGAAATCAAACCCAAATTTGAGTAGATCACATGTATACGGAGCAAGAATTGATGGGAATGAATTGAAGATCGGCGATTCAAAGCTTGAAATAACACAAGACGATTACATCATTATTGGTGAGCATAGATATAAAGGAACAAAAGGATTATATGAATTAATTTTTAAAAACATACCACTAAGATATTCATCCAAAGATTTAAGTGTTTTTAAGGAGATTCTACAAAATACTAACGCTCATAAAAGAAACTACTCAAAGGATGCAATGATTAATCGTTCACGTGCAACAAAATATAACATCGTTATAAAAAAGTTGTTTCCTCCACGAAAATTGCCAACATTACGTACTGCACCAGCGGTGAGACAACCACTGAAAAGAAAATCTTTATCACTTATGGATTTATCACTTCTTGAACAACATGGTAAAAAGAGTAAAGGAGATACTTCAACATCTGGTAAAGGATTGATGAAAAATCTATACAATACGAATGTGATTTACTACAACGACATCAATAAATTGGTTGATAGAATGAGACTATTGCATGAAGCCATGGAAGCTGGTCATACAGGTTTAAATAATGAATGGGTAGCTCTGATTGACGAACTCAGGAATCGCGGCATAATTGTATAATTTCCCGCGGATATATAAGAGTTGCAGGCGTATAATGTGTCAGTTCTAACATGAGCGTCGACAAGTTCGGACGCTACTCCGCATTAGGAGTGCAAGTTGGAGAAGACAGAAAAAGAAGCGGATTACCGCAAACACCTGAAGGTGACTATAACATAAGTAATAAACGTTTAAAATTAGTTAAAGATCCAGAAGAAGATACTGATGGAGCAAATTTAAAGACAGTAAAAGAAGCTACTTCAACATCATTGAAATTACATAAGAATACTTATGATATTAAATCACATAGATTAATTAATGTTGGTAAACCAACTGAAGGTTCTGATGCAATTACTAAAGAGTACTTATCATCTGAACTTTCAAATACTTTAAAATTGCAATGGGGTAACAACTTAAAAGATGGACAAACATATGATGCTGGAAATTATAGAATAACCAACGTGGGAAATCCCAAAAATGATAAAGATTCAGTTAATAAAGAATATTTACATTCTATAATACCGGAAAAAACTAAACATGGATATTCTTTTTATAAATTTATTATAAATGACATTGGATACCCAAAGGAAGACGGTGATGCTGTAAACCTAAAATACATCAAGGACAACTGTATTTTACAAGATGTTAATGAAATCGATTGTCATGGTAAAACATTGACAAATGTAAAGTTTGGTTCTCAACCAAAAGATGCTGTTACTATGGAACAATTATCTAAAGAATTAAAAAAGGAAACATCCAATTTTGTAAAACATGAAGATGCCGTGTTAAAGCGGGGAGATAAATTTATACATGGAAATGAAAAGTTTAATTTAATGCAAGGAAATAATGATGAATGGGATGCAGGACTAAAACAATAACAAATGGAAGATTTGGTATAAAAGATTCAGATGTACCTCTAATGGTACAAACATTAATTGCGAGTGGTGGTGCATTAGGTACATACAATGGTCGTAATAGAAGAATAAAAGATATTTATCCTGGTTACGAAGAAAATGATTGTGTTACAATGAAACAAACAATAACTTGGGATAAAAACTTTGGGACCCAATATGATGCAAAGATGAAGAAAATAATTAATATTTTACCAGGTGAAGATTCAAATGATGCTGCTACTATTGGACAAGTCATAAAAACATCAAAAAGTGATTCAACAGCTTACACATGTAATGATAAACGTATTATGCAATTACATGATCCTCAACATCCAAAAGATGCTGTAAATTTAGATTGTTTAATAAGAATAGTGGGCAATTTACTTATTGATACCCATAATCATATAGCTAGTACAACGAGTCATGTGATAATTCAACCCGATGAACGGGAAGCTTGGATTAAAAATAGAATTATAAATCAGTATATCATTAATTTGAATAACTAAGTGTTTAAATATATAAAATTATACATAACTTATTCATTTATGTAAAGTATCTTGTGGAGTAAACACGCCAGTTTATATAAGACTACATAATGAAGGCTGTATCACTCAGTCATCATCAAGACAGCAACAAGAGAGGGCGTGGTATAACTTCAGCTGCGTTATCCCTGCTTAAACGGATACCTGTTGGTGCTATTGTAAATCGAGCGATAGACGCTCTACCATACGAATTACATATTCCTGGAGGTTATCAATATTGTGGACCTGGAACTAAGTTGGCAAAACGTTTAGCAAGAGGAGATCCTGGAATTAATAAATTAGATCAAGCTTGCAAAGAACACGATATAGCATATTCAAAGTATAAAGATTCAACAAATAGATCAATAGCAGATAAAATTCTAGCGGAAAAAGCTTGGCAAAGAGTAAAATCAAGTGACGCAAGTATTGCAGAAAAAGCATCGGCTTGGGCAGTAACTACAGCCATGAAGACAAAAGCAAAGTTAGGTGGTGGAAGGCGTTGCAGAGGAAGACCTGCAAAGAGAGGCGCTCCCAAAAGAGGTGGAAACATTAAAAAAGGACGTCGTAGAACTCATAAGGCAAGTGTAAAGAAGACTTCTGTTTGGCAAATGGTAAAAAACGGAGCAGGTTTATACCTAAGACCATACCGTGTGTACTAAATAAGAAGAATCAATTGATAATTCCAAATAAAGCCTTAACAAATCATCAGTTAAATGATTATGTAAAATGTTTGAAAATACCATTCTTTCGAGGAGTTTTTATGAAAGATGCATTACCAACTAAAATATGGAAAAATGAAACTGGAATAGTAAATTTGGATTCCACCTATGGTCCAGGCACTCATTGGGTATGCTATAAAAAGCTCGGACAAACCGTTTACTACTTTGACAGTTTTGGCAATCTACCACCGCCAAAAGAACTTCAACATTATTTTCGAAACTCCAAAAACATTTTTTACAATTACAAAAGAGAACAACCTAACAATACTGAAATATGTGGGCATTTATGTTTGGAGTTTCTAGCGAAAAGTGTCAGTCAGCTTTAAGATGTCATCGTATACAGTGTCATTGAGTGGAAATTCATCCACATTGAAAAGTACGCTGTTCCCAGCATTGCGTCTATCCAAGGAACGATTATGGGAAGCGGCATTACTTGATTTGACTACCTACAACTCAATTCCCAATGTTACGGAAGGGAAGAACAATTTACTACATTATTATGAAACTAAGGATGCTGCAGGAAAATACTCAGAATTGAAAATAATTACATTTCCTACTGGAGCTTATGAAATCGATGATATAAACCAATTATTACAGAAACAACTCGGAGAAGACAATATCACCGTTAAAGGAAACAATAATACTTTAAAAGCAGAAATAACTTCGAAATATTATATTGATGTCAGCTTGGAACAGTCGATTGGCAGTTTACTTGGATTTACAGATACAAAAAAGAAAATCTTAACTCCTGGAACTACTCATTCAGGTGATTCAACTGTAACAATATTGAAAGTAAATAGTATCGATAACACGTGCAACATTATACACGGATCGTATAGAGATGGAGTTAATCAACATATTTTACATACATTTTATCCAACAGTGGCTCCCGGTTTTAAAATTGTTGAGAAGCCACAAAACTTGATATACCTACCGTTAAACACCAGTTTCATTTCAGACATCGTACTGAACATATTGGATCAAGACGGTCATAGTGTTGACTTTAGAGGAGAAACAATTACTATACGGATACACATCAGAGCAGCAACATAAAAGTCAACATGGGATTATCATTTAAACCGCAACGGAAGAGTCGGGAGCTCAGTAGCTCCTCGACATTGGAAGAGTTAACATCGGAAAACATTTGTTTTCTACAGAAGATTGGATTGAAACTTAACAGCGATGGATATCCTGGATATATCTCAAGGACCAACGTTCAACGAAACACTATGGGAGAAGGAATATCACACGCACAACCCTTACACTTCATCAAAATTAAACAATAACGATGAAATAAGGATCCCCATTCAACAACAAGATATTTACACTTTACCGTGTGAAAGTTACTTGTACATCGAAGGACGGGTATTAAAATTGGATGGAAAAACTGCTTCAACAGTTCCTTTTATAAATAACCCGATGGCATATCTTTTTGATGAAATAAGATATGAAATATCAGGGGTGACGGTTGATTCAACAAAAAAGGTTGGTTTAACAAAGACATTGAAAGGATTAACATCATTAACACCGCATGAGAAGAATTCAATAGTCACCGCCGGATGGGTTGCCCCCGATAAAGACACTATAACACCAGCTTCCAACAGTCACTTTGATTTTCATGTACCTTTACGATTGCTTTTGGGATTCGCTGAAGATTACAAACGGGTAATAATAAATGTCAAACAAGAATTAGTATTACTCAGATCTTCAACTAATAAGGACTTGATACTTGCAGACCCTGCAACTACGGAAGATAAACTGGAATGGCAACTACAGTTGGATAAAGTTGTTTGGAGAGTACCTCATGTAAGATTGGCTGATGAACATAGAATCCTATTATTGAGAAAGTTGAAATCTGACCGTGATATTGTGATGCCATTCCGAAGTTGGGAATTTCATGAATACCCTACACTACCTCAGACAGAACGACAAACATGGACCGTCAAGACATCAACTTACTTGGAACGAGCAAGGTACATAATACTCGGTTTTCAAACTAAGCGAAAAGATGTTATTACTGCAAATGCTGGTCAATTTGATCACTGTAAAATAAAGAATTGTAAAGTTTTCCTAAACTCTCAATTCTTTCCCTATGACAATTTGAATGTTATGTTCAGCAAAAAACGTTTTTCCATTTTATACGATATGTATGCAAGATTTCAATCGTCATATTATGGAAAAACTAATACACCACTATTATCACCTGACCAGTATTATTCCAAGGCTCCAATAATTGTAATCGATTGTTCAAAACAAAATGAATCGGTAAAATCATCAAGTGTGGATATAAAAATTGAAATGGAATTTGAAGAACCAGTAGCGGATGGAACTTCGGCATACTGTCTAATTCTACATGATAAAATAGTTACTTACACACCGCTGACCGGAATTGTGAAGAATGTACTTTAAGAAGAATTGTACAACGACTGCAAATTTTTGAGGTTAGAATTATCTGCTTCAATTTTTGAGGTTAGAATTTCATTTGTGAAAGACAAGTTGAAAACAAACAATTATGTAATTGTATAAATTTCAAGGATTTTACGAAAAATATAAAAGCGAGAAAATAATTAGTGGAAACTTCATTCTATCTTCAACCGTCGTATGGGAAACATCATTCGCAAGATGAATTCTACTAACGGAGAAGAAAATACACCTCTAATGGATGATAATAGTTCAGATATAGAAAAACAAGTTGAACGAGAATTGGACGAGTTCCTAAAGTTTAACAAACATAAGAAGAGAGAAGAAGAAGCTGAAAAAGAAGTAAAAAGGAAGAAGGTTGAAGTTAACATTACAACCAATATTTTAACAGAAGTATTTCTTCGGATTATCTACCCAATTTCTTCATGCATGACAAAAAGTATATCAGTTGGAATTTTAAAATCAATGGATTATTCACCAATTGTTATTTTAAATCATGGAAACAAAATGGTTACTTTCAGTGAAACTACTTGGGAATCTCTCATGAAACATTTACATCTTTTGGAGTGCTATTTAAGTAACAACACATTTGGAAGAAGAACAAGATTAAGTTTATTGGAATCAAATATTGAAGTTGATATAGTAAAACATCGTGGAGGACAAATTGTTCGCTTCAGAGATTTAACTACCCACAATGTTAAATTATATTTTACTAAAGAAGAATTTTACACTTTAAGTTGTACTACCGGTCCCGTCACCAGATATTTGAAACAACTAATATTTTCAAGTGCAATAATTAAAGACTATCTAATTGATACATTGGACAAACAACCTTTTGTTCCAATTTTATACGGTCCCGTGGATACTTCAATCTTTAATAGAATACCTCAAGAAGTTGAAATGTGGAGACAATTAAACAACTATCACACCAATTTTAATATCGATGAAGTGGCACAAGAAGTGAAAGAAGAAGAACAATCCTGTCTGTTATAAACGTCGGCTCATTCAATTTTTAAGTCAGTTGTTAATAAGACTTCATCATGAATAAACGGGTTTCGTTTTCTAATGCACCACACATAATGGAAGTTAAAAGAGGTATAATTGAATTTCAAGCTTTCCGAGGAAATGATGGTAATTTTATTATTAAAGAATTAGTAATCTTGGACATGAACACATCAGTAGTTTATCATTATTTGTTCAAACCTCCAGTACCATTTAATAGACTAACAACTAAAGCGAAAGTTACAAACAAATGGTTGAACAAACATTTTCACAACTTAAGATGGGATGAAGGTTTCATTAATTATAACATGATGCCGCACATTATGAATCATTATTGCAAAGAGTTTAAAATTATCTACACAAGAGGATTGGAAAAAGCAAATTGGATACAATCATTTACAAGCAATAATCAATAATTATTGATTAATGCAATAATTGATAAAGATTTCCAATGCTACTTCAACGAACTTTGTATTTCATCAAAAAGTTTTAAACATCGAAGGTCGCAGTGCGCTTTAAAGAATGCCTACCGCTTGAATAGTTTCCTTCAAAAAAGTGGTGGGGGTAGTGTCGATTATAAAAGTGAGAGCGCTACCATGACGCAGCATGAGTATTACTCGAACCTCCGAAGAGACAGCATCTCCAACGGACATTCTTATTTACAAGAAAATTAACAATAACATCAAGATGGCATCGCAGAACTTACTTCAAAATTTGGTCGATCAGTTCAACGCTCATTCTAAATCATCAATTCTACCTACGAAGAAATGTTCTGAACTAAAAGAAGAAAAACATTACATCATTCATACGATCAAGAAAATTGAAACTTCAGTAGGTGATGCTATTAATTGCACATTGAGCGAGGCACCGTATACAGTTGGTGACGAACCGAAATTTCAAATCTTCCTACCTACACGTTTTGTACAACTTCTTCAAAATGAAGATCTTCGTGTAGTTCAACCCGGCGCACTCTATTTGGTTTCGCACGGACCAAGTGGAAATAACTCTACTGAACTTACAATTCATGTAACACCTACTATTGATTAGTTTGTACATAACATTGTAAATATTTGTTTGTAATTGTTTCTCAATAAATATGATATAAAACAAAAAAATAAAAAGCAACATATTGTAATGTCTTTGTACATTACAATATGTTGCTTTTTTAAAAATTCCACGGAATGACCTTGACCCAATTTTGTGTGATGATAAAAGCAGAAATCTACTTGTGAAGTTCATCAGTCTACGACTACCTTTCGTACCGTACACATCTCGCTCACTCTATTGCTTAATATAAAAAACTAAATATGTCTCTCAAAGTCAAGTGTGCATCTTACGATACCAACACCATTACAACTTTTGAACAACTCGAAGATTTAACAAACGAAATGCGAGTTTTACTTACCGGTGGTTATCACTTAACTGTTGATGTTAGTGCTACTAATACAAGGATGTTCACTAAAACAAAATATTGCGATGATGAAATATTTATTTCTACACAACCTACAACTTCTTCATCGCCTACTGGTCAACATAACATCAAGTTCCAAAAATATTACCAATGTTGAATAACTTTTGACAAACAAAACTACAACTAAAGAATCACGTGTTGAATGTGAGTTAATAAAAAGGATGTGATACTTGAATAAATAATCATTTGCTTCTCAGCTCTCACCACGACAAGACCTATTTAAGAAAATGTTGTACAGAATGATGATTCAACTTGATGGAAAAATCTATGGAAAAGATTACAACACTGTTGAACAAATGACTAAAGATATAGATGTATTAGCTAAAGAAGGATACCAAGCTAAATTAATTTTGAAATTTCCTGAAGTACATCCGCTATCAATAGAAGAACTAGTTGCTATGGCTAAAGCTGAGAAAGATAAAAAGTCTGAAGAAAACAAAGAGAAACAAACTTCTTAAGTATCAACATTCCTTACATTAGTAAGGTATAATTTTTTAAAACTCCATTTGGATGACCTTGAAATTACCCCCACCACTTTTCACAGAACATAAAACTCGCTATTCAACACTATACACTCTTATTCTTTCACTGGACTCCGCAGCATCAACATGGAAGAGCAAAAATACAAGTACAAACCTCGTTACTGTTGTGAACAACAATGTACAGATTTAGGACCAATGATGGTGGATGGGTTAGCTTGTACTAAATGTGAATTCTTCGGATCTTGTTATTGCAAATGCAAAACAAAACAACTACCGCCACCGGAATTGCGAACTTTCAAATTTTACAAATCAAGATATTTTCATACATGTTGTCCTCAAAGATGTTTCAAATTTCACCCTCTAGATCTTGCTCATTGTCAACGCACCAAGTCTCATCAAGATGATTTTTGTACACATATGATAAAAAGATGTAAATACAGATCAGATTGGTATTCCGATCCTGTAGAACCATCAAATGTGTAATTTCAGTTTTACATTCTTTTTTAAAACTTCAATTGGATGACCTTGAGATTTCCCCCACTACCGGTTGTAATTTTTATATAATATTAAATTCAACTTTAAATCATTTCACTTCCAACATTCTAACTAACAACATGGAAGCAAAATTTATCAAGTTTGAACATATAATAACTGAGAGGGAGGAGATGGAAGAATTGTTTCAAAACTTACTTTCTGTCATTGACGAATATCCTATAAGATGGTTCAGAATTGTAGTTCAATATTTAAATCCTGGTGAATTGTTTTCTTCATCAAGTGAAGAAGATGAAACAACTACTTCGGTTCAAATAATTGAATTAAAAGACGAAGAAGAAGAACTAAACGTTTTATTCAATCATAAGCTCAAGGTTCCCCATATAAAAGCCCCCTCCCTAGACAGCCCCCCTCCCTAGACGCCTGCTCAAGGTCACCATTATATAAGCCCCCTCCCTATGCGCCGATCCTCATTCCATCACCGACTCTCCAACAATGAACAACTCTCCATTGGCCCGAATGAATTCTAGTTTTGAAATAAACTCTAAAGAAGAGTTACAAGACATTTTTAATATTTTACAAGAACTTGTAGATAATTTTACAACCATCAAAATGAATTTGGAAATAACATACGATTGTCCTATTTGTGATAAGGTTTAAAGTTTAGACGAAGACAGTTTACTAAATCTACCTCCTGCACCATCTGACACTACTGATGGTAATAATGAAGAGCAACGTCTTTCCCCCACCACTTCTTTGTAATTCATCCTTCCCCCCACCACTTCTTTATTTAACTAACATTTCTCCCTTTTACTTCTCATTCCGTCTTCGACTTCTGAACTATCAACATCACTTGTTTTAAAATTTCAAACACTAACACAATCATGATGGATATGATGGATGAAGTTCCCTTCGTAACTAGAATGGAAGAGGATAAATTGAAATTAGAAATTAAACGATTGGAAATGGAACAGGAAAACCAACTCGAAATGTTACATTTGTTCAAGCTTTTCAAATACATCATCTGGGGACTCTGCATTTACCTTCTCATCGTCGTCGGTGTTTGCATTTACAACTCTGTAATTCATCACAAAAGTTCAACTTGTTTAAACTCTGCTGTTGCACATTAATTGTATGTTCACTAATAAAATTCAAAAGTTACTTCAACCTATCCTACTATCACCAACTAGTTCAACTTAGAACTATTTCTGGTGGTAGTTGGGTAGGCTTTTTTAAAACTTACTCTGGATGACCTTGACATACTTTCCAGATCCCATTTATAAATTTGAATTTCAGTTTTAAACTAACTTTTAATTTTGTTCAACTATTAAGAGTTTTGTTAACACCATCAAATTTCAGTTTTCAACTAACTTTTAATTTATGTGCACTTTTAGTTCAACCCTAGTTACTTTATTCGCAAATTCAGTTCAACCGACCACCAACGCTATCGCCATCTCCACCCTAATATTTCAACATCTCCGCCCCCAACACTTGCCCGAACATCTGCCCGTAGGGGCAGCTGCCCGGACATCTGTTCGGTTTTAAAAATATAAAAGAAAGGTAAAGGAGTGGGGGTGGCGCATGCTCACCAATGCAAAACTAAGCTTTGAGGTTAGAATTATCCATGGCGGCCACCATGTCTGGTTCAGTTTTACCACATAGAGTCGGCGACCGGTTATTGGTCTAAAGGAGTGGGGGAAGGGGTGGTGGGGGAAGGTTGCCATTTTATAAGCCCTCTCCCTAGGCGGCGCTTCTCATTCGATCGCCAACTTTCAAACGATAAACACCTCTCCCATGGCACGAATCAATTATCCCGCTATCACTAACTACTTCAACTTAAAACTATTTCTGGTGATAGTTGGATAGGATTTTTAAAAACTTACTCTGGATGACCTTGACATATTTTCCACATCCCAGTTATAAGTTTGAATTTCAATTTTAAACTAACTTTTAATTTTATGCGCAAATTCACTTCACCCTAACGCCAACACTATCGCCATCTCCACCCCAACCTATATGCCATAACATATAACTACAGCATCTCATATATACCCTCTAACCCCCACCGGAAGCTATGTGACATGGCAGCTGGCGCCAGCTGCCAAGTCACGTGGCTCGGGGGGCACGTGGCCGGTTTTAAAAGTGGCCAAATCCCACTACTGTTGCCAGTCAGATAAAAGTTAAAACTGGCAAAGCCGTTGCTGTA
>JAQYXR010000568.1:0-43166 GCA_030545055.2 Neoaliturus tenellus
ATATGGAATAGGATTGCAATTAAGTTTATAGCTAAAAATTATACGTTAACATTCTTTTCATCCTCCTAACCTCACAATAAACATCCGCCAACCTCATAAATTATTTTGTCTGGAATATAAAATGTTAAAATATGGATTTTATTTATTTTTTGTATTTTTTATATTCAGATTGCTGTTTTTAAATTATCCAGAGTCAGAATTTGACAGGTCTGTATAATTGAGAGTATGCTGTCCCTGTAACCTATTCAACAGGAGGTTACTAATCATAAACACATTTAATAACGATGATTTCCAAAGAATGAGGATACAAATAAGTAGGGATGGACGAGTCCTGAAATTTCGGGAAAATTTTCGGGAAATTTTCGTTCCGATCATCGGGCGGGATTTTTGTATACTCGGGAATTTATCGGGGCGGGAACTGCCGAACGGCGGCCGACGATCTCGCTAACGAGGACGGCGATCGCGGCCGACGATCTCGCTAACGAGGACGGCGATCGCGGCCGACGATCTCGCTAACGAGGACGGCGATCGCGGCCGACGATCTCGCTAACGAGGACGGCGATCGCGGCCGACGATCTCGCTAACGAGGACGGCGATCGCGGCCGACAATCTCGCTAACGAGAAAAACACGGCTTAGCTATGGCTTATATTTATTAGATTTTAGGGTTTATAGCTTTAGATTTTCATTGTTATAATTTTTTTTCATCGTACACTCCTTAATTTTTTTTTCTGATGTAGCAAAAAATAGTTAAATGTAGTATTCATTTAAATAACAATAAAAGTATAATGTCTAATAGTTTATTATTTCTTAGTTCAATTTTCTTATTTATATTCTTCAAGGAGAAACTGTCTCAGTAAAATCAATGAGTATAAAAAAATTGGCAAAATATGTCTTAGGTTTATAAATGGCATTGGCTTGTTGAACAACTTCTTTTCTGAGTGTTAATATTCATTCTAATTTAAATTTGTGTCTTTTTGTTCTTTTTTATTTGAGCAGGCCTTATTTATTGTAATATAGTATTGTTTTCTTTACAATTTTTCCAAGTGTTTTAATCTTTTTTTTCTTGTACTGGTACCGTACATAATGTTTATTTTCATTCTTCGTACCAAACGTTTAATATTTCATTAAACAAAACTTGTAGACTATTAAATAAGACATGGACAACATTTTTCCTTTATGTGTGTATAGTGATTTGACTTAAATTTATTTGGTTACAATAAAATTTATACTTTCCCATGATCTTATTGCATCCTTAAAATATCAAAACTATATATTTGAATTTTTTCAACAAAAGGACATTCATTGTAACTTATACAAAAACAAGTGGAACAAGTTGGAAGGAGAACTAGTTGATATTTAACATTAATTTGTCTGTATACGACACTCAGATAAAAATCAAAACGAATATTTCCCAATAGCGTTGAGAAGAGCAATCCCGTCCCAAAATTGCATGGGAAATAAAAATTCCCGTCCCGTCCCGTCCCAAACTAAAAATGCATTCCCGTCCATCCCTACAAATAAGAATGGTCAGCTAATTGTTTTCCTAAATAAAATCACTCCTTCAAAATTAAAGATTAAAACACATCCTTGTTTGAATTGTTAAACTTTCATGGGAAATTTTTGCACCATCTTAAACAAAGTAAATGTTGTGTAACCTAACATATAAACAAAGATTTCTGAATCATAAGTACTGTGTTTGAAATAAATAATAATAACACAACTGAGTAGAGTAATAGGGCGGAATTCACAAACCTCCCTCAAAGCTTCCTCAACTCAAACCGGCCTCAAACCGTCCTCAAACCGTCCTCAAACCGGCCTCAATTGATAAACGAAATTTTCAAACCTTCCTTTAACCTTCCTCTAACCTTCCTCTAACCTCCCTCACAGTACAGGTGTGCAAGGCCGTAGCCAGCGGGGGGGGGGTCAGGGGGTCGAAACCCCCCCCCCGAAATTTTGAAACACATAATTAAAAAAAGACCAATAAAAATATTTAGAATTTTTTCCATATAAAACACTGAAAATTAAATAATGTCAAGGAACAAACTTAAAAACAAAGTAAAAAATACTCATTTGTTTAATTACAATGTTCAAATAATAACGGAAGTCGTAGTTAATCAGCTGTGTGCGCGCCAAAATGGAGATGATCGCGGTTCACAGAGGAGTGTAACAACAAATGAGGGGGAATTTGACATAACCTTAGCATGTCAATTCCCTCATCAGAACGTGTGCCGATCGTGTGTGTAGGCCTACTTTGCAGTTTAGTTTTACATAGTGAACTTTGAATTAGTCTTCATAAAGCTTTGTGTCTTCTGTTTAATTGACATAGACGATATGAATGCTTAGTTAAGGTAAAACAAAACAAAAACAGTGAAAATATATTTTAATTATGCCTGCTCCTGCATCAACAGCCACGATTTAACCTTTTAACCTTTATGACTAGCCAAGACGAAGACCAGCCAATATTTCTTCTTGTAATTTTTTCTTGTGGTCAAAGCCGTCTGAGCGGAAGTACTGAAGCATAGGCCTACGATGTAAATTCACAGGAGAGACGGAACGACATAAAAATACCAGAGTTTTTTTTTATGAACCAACTAACTTAAGTTACTCTGATCTAATACGAGTAAGGTATCAGGCCCGGCGACAGGATTCTCGGGCCCCTGTGCAATTATGAAGTCCGGGCCCCTAGATTCAGGCAACCAACCTACTTACCTTGAAAATTCACTTCCCATCAACACATCAAAAGTCGGCAGAAATGTTTATTTTACTGTTTTCTGAAGAAGAAAAAACAAATAATATTTGCTTACTTAGGCCTAATTTTAAGTTTTATAAATTTAGAGTCTTAATCATAGGTTTTTCTTAATCTTTTCTTACAACAACGCAGAAGTGTACAAAATCCAATTAGAACATAAAAACATCTACAGCGCCGAAATGCGAGCTTGAAAGAAACATACGCTTAGTATCGTGTTGGTGTTGTTTGGCGCTCAGGTCGCAACCTGATCTGATGTAGGCCCTATTTAAAGGCTCTGTGTGAACGGGGCCTACGAAAACTACGTTAGTTTTCGTAGACCCCGAGTCATGCCGTGCCTGCGACGGGCCCGTGAGTGCGTGTGCGACCAGCGCTAGGCAGGCACAACGGTTCTTGTTCTAGGGAATTTCTCACAGTAGCGCCACCACCCTCAGTGTTAACAATTATTGGTTTGTTTAGAATGAAGCTAAACTAATCATTTTCTGCTCATTTAGATTAAGCTCGTAAATAAAAAAAAGCAGCCGTAAAACATTCGAACTTAATCTGTCATTTTTATTTTAACAATGAATGTTCATTGTATACTTTCGGATGTTTTAAATCTAAAAAATGTTTTTCGTCGGCCCGGGCCCCCTATGAGCCCGGGCCCCTATGCATTTGCCCCCTCTGCCCCCCCTTGTCGCCGGCCCTGTAAGGTATATTTGTGACTGTGTATATGCACAGAGATCTCAAAAACTGCTGTTAACGATTTTCAAAAAATCAGAAAATAGCTTAGGTATTTAGTTCTGAGATAAAAAATATATTATTTCAGGTCTCAGTGTCAGGAAAAATCTTATTTCGTCATAGTCTTTAATTTAAATTGTTAACACTTTTAACATTGGCCTTTAAACAAAGAAATAATGAAAACAGCTGAATCAACTGTCAAAGCGGTCAAAGTAAAGACCGTGAGTTCGAGTATAAACATGATGCGGTTTTGAATGGTAGCCAGTTACTGGTAGATTATAGTACTGAATACTACTATAATAAATACAATTTACGTTTTTTTTTTTAATCGCACTTATTGGTGATTATGAATAAATTAAATTTAGGTGAAAGGATAAAACAGCTTTGCAATTTGTGGGATTGTAATTGATTTTAAAACAAAAGAATTAAAAATTAATTAAATCTGATGGTAACCATATAATCCACGTGTTACGGATTCAACATGTGGTTAAACAAATATTGTATATTAAAGTGCAGCACACGTAGGCCTTCTTAAAAACAGTCTAAAAGGCAAGGCCGGAGCGGAGCGAACGAGCTCGTCTTGAATAGAAACAAGCATGTTTGCACTTGGCATTTTAGGGCACTGTCTGTTACTGATATTACTATGAAGAATTATTTAGCTTTCCCGAGAAAATGTTCGGTCCCCAGGTATTTATCATAGACTGAGGAAGAGTGGAAACAATATGCTGATATCGAGTAATATATGCTACTGTGGTATTTATTGTGTTGTAAAATAATCAGTTTTAGGATTGTTATTGTTATATATTAGCATTGACATTTAGCGACTTTTAATCGTATGTTTTTTTTTAAGTTAGCAAGCTCCCCTAAAAATAATAATGTAGTTCATATGATGATTGATTAATGATGTATTTTCTTCAATGCTAATAATAATTATTATTGTAATTATACAAGTAGGCTACTATTTAAATATTTAAAACGTCAAAAATCATGCTTTAACATTATATTATAGCCTATTAACAATTGTGTTAAAATGAAAGTTTGATAGTTATGTGAAACACAAACCCCCCCCAAAATTTTTTTCTGGCTACGGCTTTGCAGGTGTGGAAACCTCACGAAAAAAAACAGCTAAGCACATAAATTATTACTTCGTGTTATGGCATAATTTGGACAACAAGAATCTATTTAACAAAATATCATTAGTTATTCATAAAATACTAATGTTAATTTTCACTATTATTTACACTTGCTAAAATAAATACACGTTAAAATGTCTTTGTAGTTCAATCTATAAGCCACATTAGTAATTCATAGTTGGCAAGCTTTATCGCTCCCGGTTCCGTTCACGACTTCCGTATTTGTCGATTTCAACGGTAGAACTTACTTGGATTAATTGGCGAAAAATGGATAAAAAACGTTTTAGTGTGGACGAAAAGAAATTTCTTTGCAATTTAATTACAAAATACAAGTCAATAGTCGAATGCAAGACTACTAATTCAGTTTCGCTTGAGGCAAAGAAAAAGGCTTGGATTAATATACAAGATGAATTTAATCGTCATCCTGGCAACATACAGGTAAGATTAATTTTGTAATTTCTATTCATAGAATCTATATAAAATAAAGAAATGAGTATTTATTACAGGTATTCCATAAAAACTAACTTAATATTTTATGGTAGGCCTATTCAAACGTGAAAATGCGATGATTAGCCTACACTGTACAATGTTCAATGTTTGCAGCTAGCCTACTCCAAAGTTGTATGTTAACAGGCTTGTAACTTATTTAAAGGTTTTTATAAAGAAAATGACTTATTTAGATCTATGAAACAATTAGCTAGTCATCAGTTTAAATAACCGAGTTGAGTCTATTATGCCATCGATAAATTCAAGTAGCCTATTTATAAGCGTTTTGGGTACTGTATTTTACGCCTATAGGCCTACTCTAAAAAACGAGTGTTTCTGTTCCCATAGGCTGTTGAATCTTTTTTTAGTAACTGATTAACTAACTTACACATTTTTAATCGCAAAATTAATAGGTTTGAGTTTTTTTGTTTTGGAAAGAACTGCATTTGTCTATGTAATAGGTCTAGCCTATGTTGGCCAAAGCTTGTTGTCAAGTACAGTTAACTAACTTAGATGGTTTTTCTTGTGGTCCTAGACCTAAATCTTACTGTATATTTTTTAAATTAACAAAATTTTCATAATTCTGAATCTGCTGTCAAACAAAATATGTGGTTTGATGTGATGCCTTATGAAAATTGGCCATCAAAAAGTATAGCTACCTAGCGAGATTCGAACCAGATTCAAGTCTCCTTAAGATCCGTAGTGCGACGCGTTAGCCGCCTGAGCTACAGGGACACTGGCGGTGAGCCGCAAACAATGCATTATGATTATAGAGTTAAATCACGGCAGTTATTTCCGAATGAATTGATATTACAACTATTTAAATTCTCGTACGGTATGTGAGGCCCTCATGTTCTACCACACTGTACTTAAGTTTTTTTTTTTTTTTTGGCAATTTGATAAGCTATATTTGCAATTTGATATAAGTTTATGTTATTGTTTATATCTAACCTTATAACTTATTTTAGCCTTTTTCAGAAAATACCTAAATAATTCACGTAAAAAAGATTTCGAATCAATTGATTAATCCATATTTTCAGGTTACTCAATATTGTTTTATAATTTTCATTCTTTAGTAAATTCATCTTCACTATTTCATAAATATCTTTATCCACAATTCTTTCCTTTATTTCATATTTAAAAAAATATTCCTTAGGCCTAACAATGTTATCCTTATAAATCGTAACACCTTAAATTCCATACAAAGTTTAACATTGATCACCTCCCTCTTGGAAATGCAAAAAAACTTGTTTACAACTAGCCAAAGTACGCGGCGCGGCGTCCGTCGCAGTGACGGAGTGGTGCGGGGTGGAGTCTGTGGTGGCGCGCACATGCGGCGTAGCTCGGTTGTCATAACAACCTGGTACTGCTCCGCCCATCGGCCGGCGCCATTATGCCCTAAAAGATCCACTGTTAACCAGCTAACGAGGCTCGGTTTTCATTAGAATATTACTGCTTCAAAAGGAATGGGCAGTCACATACTGGACTTTGTTCTTTATATGATTATAGGTCTAGATAGAAAATGTTCACAGAATATAGTTTCAATAAATTTGTCCTAACTTATACAAATTATTTTCAATAATTACGACCAATATTTCATTTTATGAAGGCCAAATGCAAATGTGATCGTATTAGTTAACTTTAACGTAATTTGTTTTAGTTATTCATAAAATTCTGATATAGGCCTAGGCCTGTATGATTTGTTTATTTTATTACGATTATACCATAAACACTTTATTATTGTTGATTTATATTAAATTTATACTTGATATAGCTCACTGGTCGAAACTTCAAAAGCCTGATGTAGAACTGGGGGCCAATATGAATTATATTACGGATCGGAATGTGAATAATTATAATGTGAATAATCTGCAAGACGATACCTTTTTAACAGTAGGCTAGGTATGCGCGGATTTCTCCTTCGACTCACACAATCTGAGAAAAAGGAGGAAAATAATCATGTTTGCCTCGTTGGCCTAATATATAGATTTTATATTATACTTTCGCTTTCTTTTACAGAGAAAGTTAACATCACTTCAAAAATGTTGGGACAACATTAAGAGCAGGAGAAAAAATGATCTTTCAAAAGAAAAACAATCCAGAATGGGCACAGGAGGAGGGCCCTGCAAAACAATAATATCGGAAGATCCGGAGATAGACTCCATTATTAATAACGCAACTGACATAGAAGTTGACGATGTAATTGACAGTGACTCTATTCAACTTATAAAATCTAATGATAAAGGTATTTGATAATATCCTTGTACAGTCCTTGCCCACATTAATCTTCTTTAAATCAACTTATATGCATGCATGCTTATGTTTACCCGTTTATAAAATTACAGTAGCCTCGGCCTTGATTTATTTAGTTAACTTTCGTTATAGGGAGCAAAACAAATCTACTATACGTTACAGCAGTAGTTGCTGTAAGAGATGAACGTAGAACACTGATCTTAAAGTTTTGAGCTCTCCATCAAGCACCAAAATTGATGGCATTTAAAAATATCCAGTTAGTTAAAACTCAAACATTTTGTTAATAATAAAAAAATCATTGGCCTCAGTAAAATTAAGTAACTTAGTAGAATTGTTATTTCATCCTCATTTGATTTAGATTACCTTTGATTGAGAACCACTAAATCGTCAATCCCCCATAACTAATATTATTAAGTGCAAAACATTATTTTAATGTATAGTTTGATGTTTAAGCAAAAATTCGGCAACTGAGAAAAATTTCTAAATTTTTCAGCAACATACAAAATCACGGATGATGGAACTTTGATACCAATAGCAGATGATGAGGAGGCAACAAAACCAGCGAAGTAGAAGAAAATCTTGAAGAAATGACTAATGATATCGTTCCTCCCGTCGACCAAGAACCAGCAACCAGAGAAGGTGATTATAAAATTCTCCTACTTGTAGCTCAATATCGAGCAATTTAGTTATGGTAGTTTTCAGGGCCGGCGCTAGCAATTTTGCCGCCCTAGGCAAAGGTTACATTTGCCGCCCCCCTCTACCATACCCATGCCCTCGTTACTTTTGGACTTGACATTTTGACATTTTTTTTTACTTTTTCAGCATCCTGTGTCCCAGTGGGCGTAGGATATGTCACTGTTAAAAAATACACAATAATTTACATTTGACATCATGTCGTCATGACACATAGCTTTGCGGGAGATAATATTAAGTTATTTACTCTATATTCAACAATTAACAATGAAATTCATAAGACTGAGCGACGAGAAAGGGACTTGACGGACTGGAGTGGCGCAGCGCGTTTGCCTCTGTAAGTAGCATAAAGTGCCGAACGGAAACCGACCCACGGAATTGGTCGGTTCTTGGTTCTTGAGGGGCAATGCCACTTGCAGTTGCAGCCACAACCCACAAGCGCGCAGCAAAACACAATACCATACACTTAACATCACTCGACACTCAACATAAAAATCTTCACGCCAAACAACTCAAATAAGGTTAAAAATTGTGAGTTTTATCGATTCTGAACGGAGGCCGAGTAAAAAATAGCTAGCTAGTAAATAAGAACCTGTACTCTCACAGCTCTCGTGGCTCAAGTGGTTAAAACGTCAGGTCACTGAGTGAGAGGTTGCAGATTCAAATCTTGACACACGTGGATACTTTTTTGCTTAGTTTTATTTACATGTTTTTAATCTGTTGGTTAGCAGGAATGCAATAATTCATGAATTGTTATGTAAAAATAATACTTTGTAATCAGCATGTATCAGAATTTTGTTGAATTAACAACATGATTTTTTGTTGCAATTACAAAAATCTACCATCGAACATCTTTTTTTGAAAACCACGTCAAATACAATTATGCAAAAATTTTCAATAACCTTCCACAAGAAATTCAAAATTCTAGTGCTGACCTTGAAATATTTAAAAAGAAATTACAAAATTATGTTATTAGTAAATGCATTTACTCCTTCGAAGAATATTATACCAAATGATATAAATTAATTTTAGTTTAAAATTAAGATTATATGTTAAACTGATGTAAAGGCTGATACAGTTTTTAAGAATTGTCATGCCAATAAAGTTTGATTGATTGATTGATTGTTATATTGAAAATCTTTTAATTTTTCTAATCAATGGCGGATCTCTGTCACGATACGGATTGAGTGAGTAAAGTCAAATATAGATGTGTGATCAATGAATCATACATCAATATTGACCGTGTAAGATTCCCCATTGTTAATCAAATGGGGAAATTTAAAACTTTATGGGCTTCTAGGGCCTTTCCATTTGGATAGAAATTTACAAATTTATTTTAGAAACAACTTCTCGCCGAGCCCTATTCAATGACACTAAAATCATGAAAATTGGTTGAAAACTGTAGGAGGAGATCCTTGTACAAAAAACCGTGTCGCGTATTAAATATGTAAAAATAGATGAGCAACTCTCATAAGAGCAATGGATACAAAAATACAAAGAAGGTCACATCCCATGTTAAAAATGTTTTTGTAATTATTTTGTACAGTAATACTTCAATGCGGAATCAAATTAACTATGAAATTTATTTTAGAAGTTCTACACATATTTACATTTTATCTTTTTACATGCAGTCCCGCATGTGCCTGTGAAATGGGCCTGTGAGCGGGATGTAGGATGGTTTACTTTCATTATTTTTACTGTGGCATGGTTATTGCTTGTAATTGTATTGCTTAGGGCTATCTATAGTTGTGATAATTAAATTATTATAGTTGTGAACATTTTAAGAACAATTAGCCTACTATTACAGTTCAACGTATAGGCTACGTTGTAATAGGCCTATATTGTGTAAAAACTGCAAATTTGATCTCAAATATTTACTAATAGTATGTTATTGTCCTTAGTTGCAGCTAATAAGAACGAAACAGTTAAACGAAAACGGAGGTATTGTGAGACTGCAAGGCAATCAGCCATTAACATTGAGCTGCAAGAGCGCCTGAAAAAGCTATCGGCGATGAGTGAGACAGAAAAAATCGTCAATGAACAAAGAATATTGGAGGCGAAAATTAAAGTAGAAATACAAGAAGAAATTTTGAAGAAATGTAAAATAGAAACAGAAATGGCTGAAATACAAAGATTATTAGAAGAAGAGTTATATCAAATCAGATTGGACGGGGAGAAGAAAAGATTTAATAATACCTCATAATTTTGTTTATTTGTTTACAAATTAGTGTTTCTCAACCATTTTATACCCCCGTACCACCTAATGCTTTATATTTTTTTTGGCTATCATTAAAAAACTCATATGTGAGACCCAAACCTCCACCGGAGCTCAGGTTAGGTTCGGTGTGCTAAGAAGTACCAGAGCTGCGCTTCGGTGTTCTCCGGCTAAAATTCAGCCCTGGAGATGATACTTTTTCTCGTTTATTTAATTTTGTTTTTATTCCTATTTTTCTGGTACAAACTCAGACACTCTCACGTACCACTGGTTGAGAAATGCTGTTGTAAATAATGTACATATCATCTTTGTTTATTTTTATATTTAAAAATTATTATTTGAAATAAACCTTTTACTTAACTGTAACTTGCTTTACTACCTCAAAATCACTGCTTACATAGGAGTTTGATGATTATTTTATAAATAGTTAACAAATAATAAGTTTCCTTATTTCTTAAATGAATTAAAACAATTTCATTCTAGATAAATAATAATTTATTCAATTATAAACATATTAAAACTAACTAAACTATGCATTACAGTTATGACTTTAACGTCTTTGGAAGTGCTCACGGATGAAAGTATTCTTTATAAATCTTGCCCTTTCATTTTGTGGAATGTGAGCAACATTGATTCGCACTTGACGCCACCGGTTGTTCATAGTGTTGTCAAGTGGAAAGTCTCTAGGGTCCCACATTCTTCCTATGTTGTGAAGGACAACGCATGTTGATATGATCCTGGTTGATGTTTTTAATTTATTCCTCAGCTCGTATAACAGGCATGGGAATCTTCGTTTAAGCACACCAATTGCCCGTTCCACGGTGGCCCTGGTCGATCTGTGCGATCTGTTGTACCTATGTTCTGCCGCCGTTTGGGGCTGTAGCACGGGAGTGAATAGGTAGGATGATTGACTGTAGCCACTATCACCAAGAATAATTGATCCCTGTAAGTCCCCTCTGGGGTTTTCCAATCGCCATCTGTAAAAGGTCGATACATAACTATGATCAGATAAAAATGTATATTTATGTAAAATGAGTATTTAGCATGAAGCGGGTTGAGTCACTAATTCAAATGAAATATACTGTACTATTATATGCTTTTAAAGCAAATTCATAAAGAGTGCAATCAAATAAACAAAAATCTTCAAACTATTAATATATTTTGAATACTAACTATTATTAATGATTTTTTGAAGTAAATAATGTAATGTTTTATTACACAATTAAACACATAGGTTGTACAGCAATACATGTGGGTATATCTGAGATGAGTTACTCAAGTACGTAAATGCGCAATTATAAGCCAAACTGTTATGTACTATTACAGAACTTACAAGATCGTTTCGATCTTTATCTTTTATAGTCATATTTTTCATAATGCGTAAACACATATTAACAGATAATTAAGCTTAAAAACTCGTCCACTTCGTCGATATTATACATTTAAAAAATTATCTTTTTTGTGAATAAAATCTATTTTCAGAGAAAATTGTCACATGGAAAAACATCGTGCCATACTGAAAAGCATTTTGAATTCAATGGATGGATATTCTCAAGAAAGGGTGATAACCTGAATCTCCGTGACTCGTGCAACAGCAATACAACTATTACAAACGTTTTGTTCCGCATAAAGCCAACCTGTATAACTGAATATTAAATGAAATTTAAAAACATGGCAAAAAAACTACCGTACCTTAAACTGCTGTTCTGGAAAATTCTGGAATCATGGGTAGAGCCAGGCCAGCGCACGACGCAGTCGTAAAATTGTAGTTGAGGCCCCGAGACAAATTGGACATTCATGGACATGAATGTCTTGCGATTTCAGAAAACCTCAGCATTCACTCCACCTGGATTGATTATTGGAATGTGTGAGCAGTCGACACAGCCAATAACATTAGGGAACCCTCTCATTCCATAGAAATCATTCTTCACGGCACATTTTTGGGCCTCCGTTTTCGGAAAATATACAAATTTAAATAATTGCCTGGCCAGCAATTCCGAAACTTCTTTTATAATTCGGCAAACAGAGGGCTGGCTCATACGAGCGATGTCACCACACACCGTCTGAAAGTAATACAGTTTGAATTAAATTAAAAGTGAATTACAATTTCTTTCGCTTCTTATAATACTGCATTTGCCAACTAAAAGTAACGTAAGAAAATTATTGTTATACTTAATTGACCAGGGAGCGCCTCAGCACCTATGACTAACTTAGTTGGGTACATTTCTCAGGATTTTACTACGATTTTAGTTCGGTATCGGCCACCTATCTTTGGTGTTCAAGGCCAAGACTAGGGAATTTCTTCACAGTCCTGGTTCAAGGCACCACTATGACGAACTCAATTTCCCTCTCAGGACTTTTCTATTCAAGAGGTGCGGAAACGGTTTATTCGGTTACATGTCTTCTATAGGCAAACCCAGGCCCGGCGGCAGGATTTTCGGGCCCCTGTGCAATTATGACGTCCGGGCCCCTAGATTCAGGCAACCAAGCTACTTACCATGTAAATTCACTTCCCTTCAACACAACAAAACCACATATTGGATATATGTTAAAATTTCAAGCAATACTGTAACCCAAATTTACTATTCTGTTATATCTAACTCATACTTAGTTATTATTAAATTATTTACTTTGCCTCCAAAATCAAATATGCCAAAGCCATGATCTTCAATTTTTTTTGTATTTATTTATATATTTGTAGTAAATTTATAGTTTGTTGTAATATTAGGTATTAAAGAATTGATGTTTAGAGATTACAAAAGCAGAGAGGTTTTATAAAACAAAACTTAAAGAAAAAAGTATAAAAATCAATATAGAATTATTAGGCTCATGTTCGTTCATTCTAACTTCACACATCATCATAATACAACTCGTCTAGCCGTGGTAAGGTCTTGGTCTTGCCTTCTTTCTTGCAAAGTAAAGTCATCATTTTATCACCATACAAGTTAAACTAATCATTCTCTGCTCATTTACATCAAGCACGTAAATAAATAGAGCAGCCGGAAAACATTCAAACTTAATCAGTCATTTTAATTTTTAACATTGAATGTTCAATTTACACTTTCGGATTTTTTAAATCTACAAAATGTTTTTCGTCGCATTTGCCCCCTCTGCCCCCCCCCCCTCCCTGTCTCTGGCCCTGGGGCAAACAAAATGTAGACAATTGTAGTTTATCCAATAAAATGTTTTCTACCTTATAAACATTACAATAATAATCAGGGCCGCCCCGAGGACCCGGGGCAACCGCGGGGCAGCTGCCCCGGGCCAAGGGGGCGCCGCGCCGCGGCCGAGGCGTAATCTCAATTTTATAAGGGCTCAAACACTTAACAAAATTCTAAAAACTGCATCAATAAATATTTTAGAAGCAATTGGTTCAATAATAATTTTTTTCATGGGTTCAAATTAAAATTTTAATTTGATTAAAATTTAAAATATTTAGGATATAAGTCGGAAATGAGTAGTGACTAATTTATTGTAACTATACAGCTTTTTTTTACAATGCAAGTGGAAGAGTAGAAGTTGATCATGATAGCGTAGCATGTGGCTGCATGTAGGCCTATTGGTCAGCTGATCTAAGAACTGAAAAATGGCTCGAGCGTACGCTCGGGGCCTACGAAACAACGGGCCTACTTCCCCCCACTACCTAATTGAGGATCAGGATTGTAGAATTATTAGAGGATTAGCTGAAATTCAGCCGCATCTGGTCACTTGACCAAAAATGTATGCAGCCCTGTTAGTTTCGTAGGCCCTGCCCAGACCCACATCGTGCTTTGTCAACAAATGGTTGTGTCAACAAAGCTTTAACTGATAGTACCTACAAGTGAATTTGTTTAGTTAGTTTATTCAAACCAGGCTTAACAGCACTGACAATTTAGCCATGCACCTAATTTAATGCTTCTGACTGTAATTTAACATTATAGTTCACAAATAGGTCTATTAATTAATTTAGGGGGCGCGGATCGAAATCTGGCCCCGGGCGCCTATTACCCTCGGGGCGGCCCTGATAATAATCATCAATGAATAAAATTATTTCAAAATGTCCCTTACCTGGTAACTTCCGGTAGCGTAGAAACGTAAAGCTGTTGTCACTTTAACTTCTGGTGGGATTGGCATCCCTCTTCTAGCCCAATCATTGTCACCGTAGACAATTGGAATGATGTGATTTTTAACTGTATCTTTAGAGAATCGATAACGTCGTACAAAGTCACTTTCCGTGAAAAAGTCAAATGGGTTTAAATAGTCTCTTTCAAACCTTCCAACATTATCAAACATCCTATCATCTATATGGTCCATAAATTCAATAAAATCGTCCTCTAGAATTTCCATAGTAAAATGGAACTATATTAGAAATAACAATAAAAAATGAATAATAATGAAAAAAAACTTTAAAAATGAATATATGATATGTTATAAACTTAACACAATAATGGGTAACACTATAATAAAAATAATTAAAACTAACAGAATGAGAAAGAGATAATCAATGTAGGCTAACTTCCCTGCACGAAAGAAAACAACCAAATATCGATTTGTTTACATAAACATAACCAAAGAGTTCATTGTTATTATTGCAAACAGCTGTTCCTTAAACCGGCCTTAAACCGGCCTCAAACCTCCCTCACTTGACTACTTGAGGGAGGTTCGAGGAAGATTAGAGGAAGGTTCGAGGAAGGTTAGAGGAAGGTTTGAGTTGAGGAAGCTTTGAGGGAGGTTTGTGAATTCCGCTCATAGAGTCCTGTAAACTCAATCTAATGTAATAAAGGGTGGTTGCATTTATTAAATTGCTGGATAAATATGTAAAAATCACCAAAGGATCTATTTTAATCCTGAAATTATTTGATTTGTACCTTAAGAAAAAGCCTGCAATATACTTCAAACATAAAAATTGGCAAAGTTCAAATGAAGGGTTATACGGAAAGCCTGTCAAAAACTACACGGGCCTAACTTTGACTGAACGGGATATTTCTTCCTGCAAGGGTGTGGCCAAGTACTTTAATGTTACAATATTAATCTCTATGATTTTGGCAACCATTTTAGGTTTATTACCATCAGCTGCTCTCAAAAAAGTACAATTTTTAATGTTGTGTAATTTTAATAATAAAAAACTAAGAAGTATATTGGTGTTTAAATAATTTAAAATTTAGATGTGTAATTTTAGTTCCTCAATGTTGCAATATCAGTTGTCGAACCATTGTTTTTATGGGATCGTACCAATCTTTAATGACAAACTTGTGTTTTGCAGGTTTGGACAGGTGATCAAACTGGCGGCCAACATCAGTGACGAGTATTTCTCGGGCGACATTGTCACAATGATCCCTCCGTACGGGACTCACATGTGCGAGATATCCTACTCCCCGTTGTCCATGACAACCGAATCTCAACCCCACAAGGTATGTTATTGCACTACACCAATATTTCAATTGTAAAAATACAAACTTTTATGTTCCAATTTTCCGTTAGGTGAGCATTGAAGCAACAAAAAAACCAGTATTATTGCTTGCAAAGGCTGATTGTTCTTTAAGTACATAAATAAAATACACGAAAATTCTGTAAAGATTGTGTAAATTAAACTATTGCTGACATAAAACTGCTAAGAAAAGGGGCCAAATAGTTACCTTTAGGATAGTGCTTTAGATTTGTTTGGATTATGGTGCATTTTGGGTTAATAAATTTGAGTTCAAAATATTATTTAAAGTTTAAACCATTTTATAATTTTGTAGTTGTAGGTGCAATTATTTCACTGCAACTGTAGTATTTATTCACAGGGTTGCATCTTGTTATCTTCTATTTTGATCTTGGTTTCTGTAGCCAATGAATATAAATAAAAGTTGTATTTTCTTTTGAATTTGTTGAAAATATATAAAAATTAAGGAAAATTCTACAGGGTTATTCATAAAATGAAGTTTCCAGTGTTTTCAAAATCATAAGCATAATTTTTTTACATATATGCAAGCTTAATAGACTATTTGCACTATTGTTCTACGTAATTGCCATTTCTATCCAAGCACTTTAGCAGATGATGCACCTGTTGCTAGATGCAATTGCTGTTTCTATCTTTCGAGGAACAAGTAACCACTTCCTCCTCTCACCTTTCCAACAATCCCGTCCCAAAAGATGGCCACCAAGACTTTCCCAGCACCTTGAGTTTGTGTAAAGTTCTTTGGCTTCGGTAGTGATGAGTGATTGATTTTTTTGCTTCAAGAGTGAAAAGGTTGTTTTTGTGTGATATGAAAAACATAGAAAGAACAGATTTTGCCTGATTTTTGAACAGATTACCTCACTTTCAATCTATAAGTTGGGAACCTTATTTTTTTAATAACCCTCGTATATACAATCACAAGTTTAATTTTGAATATAGTTGAGCGCATTCAGTCAAGTGTCATATTTTAAGCATTTTGGCGTTTTTTATGTAGAATGTTTACATTTTAATGGTTAAAAAACAAAAAGTACATAATTTGGTACCATAGTCACATCATCAAGAACACTATGATGTCAACAAATGAGACCTAGGGAAAGCTGTGTGTTGCAGGGGACTGGGATCTTCTACTTTGTTGACGGCTCGTGTCTGGTGTACAGTCTGGAGGGGACGGCCACAGAGCCCAACGTCAAGGAGAGACTGACTTCTCAGCTGCTGGCCACCCACGCTCGGCACACGCTACCGATACCTGTCCACAATTGGATGCAGACCCCGCAGAAGTGAGTGGACCCGGCACAGGCAATAATGCTAAACATCACAATCTATGAGCTATTTACATCAGTAATCTAAACCCACCGAATTCTGTTGACGTTCTATTGATGATGTCTCTTATCAGTAATATTTGTATTAATATTTTTTTTGAACACGATTCTTCAAAATCGATTAAAATACAAACAAACATATATTAAAGACATCATAAAAGACCCGAATGTTGAAACTATATTTTCAACATTGTGCATTGTAAAACATTTTTGACATCATAAAGATGTTGGTATTGCCCCGGAATTGGAAATGACAAACAAATGGTGTGAATACTCCAGTCACCAGTTCCTAGAAGAGGTCTAGTGCGACCTAGGTTTCGATGCTTATTTTCGCATCATCATCAGGTAAGTGTAGAAAACGTGGTTGTCCTTCAATCCGATGGATGTCGTCAAGAGATTAAATATCACAGTCACAAAGCGAAAACATAAAAACACACGGACACAGACATATGACAGTTAAATAAATAAACACGAACAGTACCGCGCGGTTTAACATTTATGACACGGGTTGAAAAAAACCGATCATCGACCGTGGCGAATGGCATCCAACCCACAACGCAACCGTGCTCTGACCTTTGCTTTATGGCTTCATTTTTTTCCGTTTATCACTTTTAATGAAGAATCTGGATTTAAGTAAGTTAAGTAAAAACTTACATTAAATATCTCAACCGTGTGTTTTTATGTTTTCGTTTTCTGACTGTGATATTTTAATCTCTTGACGACATCCATTGGATTGAAGGACAACCACGTTTTCTACACCTACCTGATGATGATGCGAAATAAGCATCGAAACCTAGGTCGCACTAGACCTCTTCTAGGAACTGGTGACTGAGGTATTTACACCATTTGATTGTATAACAGCTAGAACCATTGCTCTGACCTTTGCTTTATGGCTTCAAATTTTTTCCGTTTATCACTTTTAATGAAGAATCTGGATTCAAGTAAGTTAAGTAAAAACTTACATTGAATATCTCCACTAAAAAACTATTACCATTCTAATGGTTTGTGTTTGACTACAACCTGTCTTACATCCTATTAATACAGCAAACTTAATTTCGGTTGGAGAGTCTTTCGTTAATTTTCTGTGTTACCCATTTTTCATGTTTCTTGTACCGTATTGACGTGTTCTATCAATTAGTATTTTCAGCTGTTTCCCATATGGAGCAGGTGTCTTCTAGTCATCCCCAAAATTGTCTAATGAGAGATAACTTATCATTTCTGTATATTCGTGTTCAACCATTGTTCATAAAATTATTTTGACATATTCTTTCACTTGTGTGGGAAATCTAGTCTTAACACTATTTTTATGAAAACATCAATATGTATAAACGAGGGTTTTAGCAAATTTTCCTCTAGGGAATACGCTATTACGGTAGTAGCCATGGTAAGACCTAAGCCCGGGACCATGTTACTTTTTCATTTTGAGGTCCCAGAAGCCAAAAACACTGTTTGTTCATATATATATATATATATATATATATATATCCTCTGGAACCTTGTGGTAGACGATCTCATCAGAACTCTCAATGAAAGCGGTGTATACGCACAGGGATACGCTGATGACATAGTGGTTCTGGTGTCAGGTAGGTTCAACGACACAGTCAGGGATCTCATGAATGGGGCCTCTGAGGTCTGTTGGACGCTGGTGCGAAGAGGTAGGTCTCTCAATCAATCCTTCGAAGATTGTGGTGGTTCCTTTCACGAGGAGGAGGAACCTGAGAGGGATCGACCCCTTAGTACTGCAAGGCCCTAATATAGAATTGCAGAATCAGGTGAAGTATCTGGGGGTAACTCTGGATCGGACGCTTCACTGGGGACCACAACTCCAAAAGGTAATAGACCGAGGTAAGTGGTCTCTCATGGCATGCAGGCGATTGGTGGGAGGGACATGGGGAGTGAAGCCAAAACTGATGCACTGGCTTTACGTCTCTGTGGTCAGACCTGCCATTACCTACGGTTCGCTTGTATGGTGGCCCAAGATGGACTTGGGGGTGGCGGTGAGGGGATTGGCGGGAGTTCAAAGACTCGCCTGTCTCCTCATCACAGGAGCCCTGAGTTCCAGTCCTGGGGCTTCCCTGGACTGTCTTCTCAACTTGTTGCCGATTGATCTTTTCATCAAGACCACGGCAAGGAAAGCTGCTCATCGACTCAAATGTGAGAATCTTTGGATAGACACTGGAGAATTCCGGGGTCACTCTCGGATCATTCTGACTGTACAGGGGAATGTTTTGGACATGCCCTCGGACTACATGTCGGTCAAATATGCCTTCGGTAAGTCATTTAGGGTCCTTCTTCCAGCGAGGGAGGTTTGGCTGTCTGGAGGAAACCCTCTTCCACCTGCGGATCTGGAATGGTTCACAGACGGGTCCAAGGTAAGAGGAGGAACAGGAGCTGGAGTACATGGGGTGCAAGCGGGGGTAGGGATTCGTCTCCCTATGGGGATGCATCCCACGGTGTTCCAAGCGGAGGTTGCTGCGATAATGGAGTGCGCCAGAGTAAACCTGGTGCAAGGTGTCAGGGACAGGAGCATTTCTATTTTCTCAGACAGCCAGGCAGCTCTAAGGGCTCTGGACTCCTGCGAGTTCAGATCAAAGATCGTCTGGGACTGCTTCACCACAGTATCTGCGCTAGGTAGATGCAACAGCGTGACGCTCTGCTGGGTCCCTGGTCACACAGGGATACCTGGAATGAGGCTGCGGACGCCCTTGCCAATGCAGCTTCATCTTCAGAATTTACTGGTCCGGAGCCTTTCTGTGCTGTCTCTCGTGAGTATGCGTGCCAAGCGGTCATGTCATGGGCGAGGGAGGAGCATCGTAAGGCCTGGTTCAGACTTCCTCAATTGAGGGTAAGTAAGCTCATGCTTCACTCTCCATCTCGGAAAATTGCCTCCAGTATTCTGCAGCTGGAGAGGGGGCAAATTAAACAGGTAACAGGGCTTATAACAGGACATTGTTCTTTAAGGAAGCACCTGCAGCGCTTGGGTCTCTACAATGGTGACCCGGTATGCAGGAGGTGTGGGCAGTCTGAAGAAACTGCTGATCACGTGCTGTTTGACTGTGGGGAGCTGGAAGAGGCTAGAGAGAGGGCCCTTGGAGGACTACGGAGGGCACTTTCCTTCCTCAAGAGGAGCTTGTCTGCAGGATACAGAAGTTCATCAAGTTTCTAAACAGGGATGAGCTCTGAAACTACATTAGGGGAGCGCAAAAAGCCCTTGCGGCTGACGCGCCTTGGGATTAGGTCCGCCCCATTGAATGAATGAATATATACAGGGTGTTCGGAAAAAACGTTTCAGGAATTCAGGAGGTTATTGCCCACATAAAAATAAGCAAAAAAGTCCCTGTAAACATATGTCCTAAAATGCTTCGTTAACCCGCTAGCCGCCATTTTGTTTTTTACACTAAATAATTTTTATTTCCGCGATGGATCATTGTATCAAGTTTATATTTGGCATGAACCTTCATCATAGCAATGCCCATTTTCAAGAAAAAAGTTATTTTTTTCCAATGCGTATTTTCAAAATGGCGGCTATTTTAAAATTTTAAACCAAAATATCTCAAAACGGGTAAATTTTATAAAAATTTTTCTAGACACAAAAAAGTTGACAAATTTAATTATCTAACCAATGGTACCAAGTTTGTAAGGATCTGATAACAAATAACGGAGTTATTGAGATTTTTCAATTAAAATTACCTTAATTTGCATTAATTACAATGCAAAATCAATGTTTTTATGCAAAAAAACTCAATAACTCCGTTATTTGTTGTCAGATCCTTACAAACTTGGTACCATTGGTTAGGTAATTAAATTTGTCAACTTTTTTGTGTCCAATAAAATTTTCATAAAATTTACCGGTTTTCAGATATCTTAGTTTAACATTTTAAAATGGCCGCCATTTTGAAAATACACTTTGGAAAATAATAATTTTTTTCTTGAAAATGGGTATTGCTATGATGAAGGTGCATGCCAAATATTAATTTAATACAATGATTCATTACGGAAATACAAATTATTTAGTGTAAAAAACAAAATGGCTAGCGGGTTAACGAAGCATTTTAGGAAATATGTTTATAGGAAGTTTTTTGCTTATTTTGATGTGGGCAATAACCTCCTGAATTCCTGAAACGTTTTTTCCGAACACCCTGTATATATATAAAGGTTTTTTCTGATTGATTATGTTGAGTGTTTTATATATATATATATATATATATATATATATATATATATATATATATATATGACACATATATACGAACACACATATATATATAATATATATATAATATATATATATATATATGTGTGTGTGTCCGAGGTACGGTACCAATAACTTTTGAAGGGGACCTCCAATTTTGATGAAATTTGGTATGGAGGTGTAACCCCAGGTCTATTTTTATGAGTTAGCGAACCAGTATGATGGGGTTATGGGAACAGGGTTTTATGGGGTTTCAAAGGGTTAAAAAATGGGTTTTTGGCATTTTTGGATATCAAATCTTAATATTCAACAAAACCATTTAAAAGAGCTTAAAAAACAAACAATTTAGTATTTTGAATTTTTAACTTAGCTCAACAGATAACGAAGAAAAGCTTAAAACAGGTTTCCCATGAACCTGGAACCTTTCATGGGAAACCTGTTTTAGTGGTTTATTCAATAATAAATGTATATTGAAATTCTTAAGGGAAATCAATATAACCCCGTACCTCACTTATTTATTAACATAACTTGGTATAATTTGGTATGTACCTTCACTAGGTAGGGTTTAACTGATATTTGCTTACAACACCCATATGGCGGCAAACCTACATACTCACCCTCATGGGATTTATGGGGAAAAATAAAAAAGTGCCGAATATTGATACAATTTTATATTTACCTTACCTAATCATTATATTTCCTAACAACTAACATTTTGTAACAATATCCCATGGCAGCAAACCTACATACTCATTCCTATGGGGAAAATACAATATCTCAAATTCCTATGGAAATTCGCTGAGTACGCATGTCTGCTGCGACGGAGGTATTTTGTGTTGTTTTTCAGGTTCCATGTTTCTCATGAATTTCTATCATTGACCCTGAGTCGTCCCGGCTACCAGTTCACTTGTAACGAGTATTTCATCGGGGCCTACGATAACTCCGGGCCTGCATACTCCCACCACTCCCGCTGCCGCGGCGCGGAAAGAGGCCGACTTTACCATGCGCTCTTATGGGAGAAACTGCTTTACGCGCTCATAACGCTCACATATTTTGATTTAAAACCTTTTGAGTGGTATCATTGTTTTCCTTACCTCAAGCCCTATTGATTTATGTAAATTCCAGTGCTCTATGTTCTATAATATTGGAATAAATAGATAATTTATCTGAAGAAACCAGTAGATATAAAACTTTTTAAATAATATTAATTGCTTGCTAGTTTATATTCGCTTTTAAAAATTCATATGCCTTAGTTTCTGGGACTTTTTTATTGACTAGTAAAATTTAGTAACTTTTCCGTGAACGCAGTAAATTATATAAATAAAAATAGCTATTATTGTACAGTTTTGAACTGCACAACAACAACAAAATTATTAAACGAAACAAATGTCATATTCAGACTATGGACATTGTTGCTACCTACATCAATAAAATAATGTGCCATGTAAGAAGTTTGATTTAAGTTACAATTTATATAGATAAATCAAGTGTTTAAAAATATAATTTCATGTCTGTACATTTTTGCGGAAGGCGAAAAGAATCCGTGGGAACGGAGGTCCTCTCTATCTCCTGTGTTTATTCATATCTCGTCTTCCACTTTTTGGAAAAATATACATGTGATTATTTAAAGTTCATTGACAGAGGGGGACTCATGAGACCTAAACCTGATTTAGTAAATATGTTGGTGCTAATGTTACAACTGTTTAAATATCTGACGAGCTGCTCTTATGAAGAGGAATTTTTGAAAAAGACTTCTCAAAGACAGTTTTTTTACCATTTGTCATTAGAATTCAACATTTAAATTATCATTTTTCAAAATACCAAATCTAAATCTTGTCACCAAAATTGTTTATTTTTACTTAAGAAAGTAATTTACATTTTTCCCAATATCTTACTGCATTACAGCAAGATAATGAAGGACAAGGTATTACACAAGAGATCTATGAAAAACGAAAAGTTAAGAAGCTATCTTCACAGTAAAAAGAGTAAGGATAATATTTTTTGTGTTATTCAAAATTTTTGTTAAAATGTTATTATTTACTCCTCATAAAAGCCTTAAACAATTGATTTAATTTTTAACCCCTAAGTGACTGACGAAATCAGCACTTTATGGGTTAAACATCGAAATTTAATTGAAGCAATTAAGTAAATCGAATATGAATACAAAAAATAATTTTATAAGCCAATAAAACATAATTTTTGTCTTTTTACATTTTTAAAATACTTAAATAAATTATTTCTTATTGTGTCTTGATGTCATAGTAAAGCAAAACTATCTAGGAATGTATGGTAATTTATTCGGTTCAATTAGCAGGTCGTATATAGTTTTAATGATGGATAGAAGTACGCGAAGCAGGGCGCGTCAATGCAATTCATATGGGACTGGCGCGCTGCGTAGGCCGCTTTGTGATGACGTCACGCAACAGAGCATGCAGGCCCGGAGTTATCGTAGGCCCCGATTTCATGGTCTCCTGCTCCCAAACCAGAGACCTCACTGTCAACTTCATATGTCACTTCCCAGGGTCGCTTGTGTTCAAGTTAGATGGGGATAAACTTATTGTCAAGTTTAGTTTGTTCATTCTCTTTAAAAGATGTTCAACTCACAGTAAAACCCCTTGTTTCAACCATCCTCATCCTCTAACTGACTGGGATTAAGTGCCCCTTTCTAGGATATTATTTAATTCCGCTAGCACAATCACAATCGATGACATGAGTTTTGCTCTGGAAGTGGTGCAAAGGGGTTGAAATATCAAATCCATTCTAGGTTTGTGTTTAACCATAGTCATTTTAATTTTTTCATTGATCTGTTTGAACTTTATGAGTCAATAAACATTCTCTTCAGTATGTGTTTTTCCACAATAACCAAGTGCCACAATAAGCCCAATGTTTATTCCAATGATTTAGCAAGAAATGCAGCAAACAGTTTTAAATCTAAACTTTTTTTTTAATTAACTGTGTTTAATATAGTAATTATCCTGTCAATTTAAACTTACAATCTAACCACTAGGGTAGCAAAATTTTAACATGTGATTAGTTGTCAATTTGTTTTCATGTCTGTTTATTATCTAGTTTAGTTGATAAGCTGAAGATGGTTTATGATAATAAACCGAAATATACTTTTAGAAAAATAATTGTGATGAATAACTTATTAATTTAATTTTTAATCGTGTCAATAAACAGTATGTTTTTAAATTAAAGTTTGATTATCTGAGAGTCAATATAAGTAAAATGAAACAAATTTCAAAATTATAAACATTGTATAAAGAATTTGAATATTTGTACAATCAGAGTGTTTATAAAATCAAGCAAAGTGCTAAGAAATGTTGTGTTTGTTTGTACTAGTTGTTGACAGGCCAAGAATCTTTTGTTTGTACTGCATTCACGCCAATCTGTGTTGAAGACTGAGATACACCATGCTTCTTAGCAGTGTGTTTCAGTTTTACTGTAGTGTTTAAGTCAGTTGTGTGTGTCAAAGACAAGAGGTGAACATAAATGAATTGGAAATGTTACGGCCTGCTAAGACAGTCCAAAACTTCCTTGAAAACCATCTGTGAGTGATATGTTTACTAGTTAATCCTCACCTTTTCCCTTTTCATCTGTAGTACAGTAAACTTCCTCTAATCCGGCATCCTATGGTCCGGCACGCTCGATAATCCGGCACGACTTTCAGAAAAATTATTGTATTTACAGAAAGAACGATAAAAATTGAGCATTCAAATTTGTTTGGGATCGGAAGTCGCCGTGGAGCGACACTGTGTCGTACAAAGCTATTTCGTATTGGCATGCGTGGAGGGGAGATGAGTCGTCTTCGGCCGACATCGGCTAATTCTATAAATCGCTTGCCGGCACGTCTTAAAAATTGAATTCTGCGATCATGGCCTAATACAAAACACTGATTGTCAGCATACAGTGCTAAGTCCAATGTTCAATGATCCAATGACTCATATTTAAAGTAAGGAAAGGGAGAGACGAAAGGTATGGGGTGCGGGGGGAGGGTCTATTTTTATAACTCTGTCTTCGAGTCAGTGGTCGGCGGACAATGAACTTCCTTCCGGCCGGCCGTCCTGTGCACCTGTTCTCAGAACTGTACTCCGATAATCGGGCGTCTACTGTACTCTTTTATGTTTCATAATCATAAAATTTACTGTATTTTTCATTACAGTTGAGTATGTTATTCAATGGTTTTATTCCTTGAAAGCTGTTTTTATAATAAAGTAAGTGTTTTATAGTCATTTTTTGTTTAATTTACATTTTTACCTGATATTCATCCTGTAATCCGGAACACGTCAAGTCCTGGACGTGCCAGATTAGAGGACGTTTACTGTACCTCAGTTTTCCTTTTCCAAAGTAGTTTAGCTTGGATAATCAAACCTCTAACATGTATATTTTGTAAAAAAGTTATATTTTTCCTGCATGAACAAGTGAATGACCGGTGGACTCTTGCCGCAGGTGGTGTTGACCAATGAGTCGTCCGGGGAGTACGAGTGGTACGAGGTGACGTTGGATGTGTCCGCTTGTCCGCCGCTCGGTGAGATCACGCTCGAGACGTGCGTGAGGCAGGAGGCATGTCCTGACATCACGTTCCACAACCCCCTGGACCACGAGGTCACGGTCGAGTGTCACGTGACTGCCTTGGGGCTCACTGCGGTCAACACGCCGCTGTTGGTGCCACCCTTGCATTTTTATTTTTTCATTTCATTTATTCAGTCACAGAGTACACCATATACAAAGGTAATACCTTAATGGTAGGTGACAAGTCAGTTGCTTAAATCTAACAATCATTGCTGAAAAGACAACTTATTCTGATAAACAAGGAAGTTTAAACTATTAAAGTTGTTGTTTTAAGTATATTTCCCATGTCAGCACTGAGAAACTCATCAACACTGTAAAACATATTGTTAGCTAGGTATTTAGTGAGGGTTCTTTTAAACTTAACTAGAGAAAACTCTTTTACTTCAGAAGGAAGTTTATTATAAAGACGAATACCCTGGTATGACGGAGATCTCTCTAAGGCAGATGACTTATGGAGTGGATATTGAAGTTGGTTGTTTCTTGTTGGGTAGTTGTGGTGAGATTTGACTGAAATGAATTTATGCAGATTATTTTTCACAAACAGGAGAGTATATAGGATGTATATGCAAGGCAATGGTAAGATATTCGATTTTCTAAACAGGGGTCTGCTTGGGGTAATATGGTTTACGTTCATCATTGTGCGTATTATACTTTTTTTGATCTTGAAAACAGAATCACTGGACTGTGAGTTGCCCCAAAAAATTATACCATAGGTTAAGTGTGAGAAGATGTATGCATAATAAACCATCTTTAGAGTTGCAAAATCTACAGTTCTAGAAAGAGTGCGGAGAGTAAAGTGGCCTTTATTTAAAACTTTTATGAGATGAGCTGTGTGGAGGTTCCATTTTAATGTAGAATCCAACTGTAGACCAAGAAATTTGCCATTTTGAGATGTCTTAACTACATTGTTCAAATAAGAATCATTTGAATGTTTTGTGTTGGAGTAATTGGAATGAAAATTTATAGCAAATGTTTTACTGTTATTAAGAAGAAGGCCATTACATTTGAACCACAAATTCATTACTTGAAGATCAGCAGTCAGTTGTTGTGTTAGCTCTAAATGGGTCTTATGAGTGATAATGCATGATGTGTCATCAGCATATGTTAGAAGCTTAAGATGATTTACTGCAAAAGGAAGATCATTGGAAAATACCAAGTATAGAAAGGGGTCTAAAATTGAACCCTGGGGGACTCCATCAGTGACCAGGGTATAAGTGGTGTGTGCACTGTTATTAATTTTAACAGACTGCATACGGTTGGATAAGTAGGACTTTATCCATTGAAGTGCTGTCCCCTCCACTCCATAAAACTGCAATTTATCAATGAGTAACTCATGGCTGACACAGTCAAATGCTTTTGACATGTCACAGAAAATCCCAACAGCATATCGTGATCTATCGATTGCTTCTACAACCTCTGAAACAAATTCAAATATAGCCTTGGTTGTATCTCTTTTCTTCCTGAAACCAAATTGACCATTATAAAAAATATTATTATTTTCAAAATGAGCTGCAAGGCGTTTTAGGACAATCTTTTCAAAAAGTTTTGAAAAAGAGGGCAGTATTGAAATGGGGCGATAGTTTTCTACCTCTTCAGGATCACCGGTCTTGAAAATAGGATTGATGACACTGAATTTTAAAACCTCCGGAAATGTACCTTTTTGAATGGACAGATTAATTAAGAAAGATAGTGGCTGAGATAAACTGTCAGAACATTCTTTTAAAATGAAAGAAGGGATATCATCCCAACCAGCAGTTTTGGATGATTTAAGTTCTCTGAAAATGTCCTGCACTTCTGCAGATGTAGTATTTTTAAACATGGATAACTTGAAAGAGGGTGAATTTATATTGTTTAGAAATTGTCTTGCATTTTTTGAATCAACATTTAACTGTAGACGATTACAGGTATTTGTGAAGAAATTGTTGAAAAAAGAAGAAATCTTATGGGGGTCTGAGAGTTTTGTGTTGATGTTCCTGATAGAAGTGATTTTCTTGTGAGTGATTGTTTGTCCCGATTCTGATTTAACTACATGCCAAGCAGCTCTGACTTTATTATTTGATCTTTGTATAAAGTTGTTATTGTAGGCTCTTTTTGCAGCTAGAACACATTTCTTAAATACTAATTTATATTTCCTCACATAGGCTAGAAAAAGAGGGTCTTTGTTTTTCTTGCTTAACTTATGCAAATATCTTTTGTTCTGGCTAGAAATTCTTATTCCTGGAGTAACCCAACCCTTATTACAGAAACTTATCTTTTTCTTATTTTTTATTAAAGGAAAGCAATTGTTAAAATGAAATAAAAATGTGTCTAAAAACAATTTGTATGCACTATTTACATCTGAGTTTGTCTTGTACATTAATAACCATTTTTCAGCATGCAGGTTTTCCTTGAAACATTGAATATTTTCTGCTGTATAAACTCTTTTCTTAACAAAATCACCACTTTCTTTATTGACCCTTTTTTTATTGATGATACTAAGAGGAAAACATAATATTTGAGCCTCATGATCTGACAAATCTGTACTTATCACTTGGGAAATATAATTGGAAGAAAAACTGACAACAATATTATCAATACAGGTTTTTGAATTGTTAGAAATTCTGGTGGGTGAAAAAACAGAAATATTTAAATTGAAAGAGTTAAGTATTGATGTGAATTGTTGACTAACCGAATCATTTACTAATAAATCAATGTTAAAATCACCACAAAGAACCTTCTCATATTTTGGGTGCTTGTTACAAACATACTTTAAAACTGCTTGTAAGGCTGTAAAAAACATATCACAATCCTTTTTTAATTTACTAGGTGCACGGTAAACACAAATTACAATCATACCAGAACCAAAGTTTAACTCTAAACAACTGCATTCAAAAACAGACTGTTTGGAAAAAGAAGTTACATCAGGGCGTGGTTTTGCATTGTACAGATTGCTAACTAGAATACAAGAACCTCCACGGATCTTATCACTTCTGACAAAACTAGAGATGTTAGTGTATCCATTTACCTTACTAAGAATTGATTCAGTGATGTGGTTACACCAGTGTTCTGTGAGGCAGATAACTGCTGGTCTACATTTTAGACTTTCAATAAATAAATTAAATTCATCAATCTTTGGAACAGAAACCAATCCCTCAATATTACAATGAAAAACAGTAAATTGACTATTGCAAGGAAATTTACATGAGTTGATGTTATCTAACTTAGCAGCTTTTGATCCGTTCTCTTTCTTAAAAAATACCTAGTGTTGTACTGGGCATGTTTGTCTGTGGCTTTAAAATTCAATAACGGACTGTTTGAGTCTAATTGAGAATTTAAATTTAATACTATTTCACCTAACTTATCACAGTGATTAGTGTCAATATTCTCCCAACCTCTGAATGGAGAACTAAATGATGGCAGGTCTATTGAAGAGTTGATGTCTTCGGCAGCTGTATGGTCACTCTTCTGGGAGCCAGGTGATGACAGGGGTTGAGACTCATCCAGAGTTGTCAGTCGGTGTTTTGGTGGTGAGGAGTCATTGGATCCATCGCTTTTCTCAGTGTTCGTCATTGGGTTGTTTTCCTGTAGTCCTGGACGGCTGACCTTAACAGCATATTTAGGCCGATCTTTGTCTCTGGTGGAAAAGGCATCGATGGTGGGAGGGACAGAGTCATGGTGGTCAACTCTTGTTGTTGTTTTGAGTATTGCAACAGGTGAAGTGTGCGCAGTATAAGTATTACATTGGTTTTAGTATGTTGGTATGTAATTTTTTATAACATTAAGTAATTCATTATGTATAGGATCTCACCAAAACTGGAGATACTTAAAGTGGTTTAACTGCATCACGTAATTCAAGAGGTGCAGTTTGGCAATTAGTTTTGACTCCTTGTGGAGTCATCATCTAAATATAAATAAGGACTTCAAAGGACTTAATCTACTGACAAAGACTTCTTATATGCCTGATGATGACTCATTGAGGGGTTGAAACTCTTGAATAACTTGATGCAACTATTTTAACCCCTCTTAAAGTATTCAATGGTAATTTAGATGCTAATTGATCCGTCAAAATAAAAACTAGAGATGCGGCACTAAAAAAATTTTTTTGAAATTTCAACATTCCTCCCTAATTATGGATTTTTTTTACCAAAGTACTATGTTTGAAGATCTAAAACATCAATAAATTACGAAGTATTTTTTATAAAATTTCTAACCTAACCTAACACTTCCTACAGTTTTTTTCCGTTTGTAAAAATAAAAATTTTCTTTCTCAGTACAATATGGGCTGTAATTTTTTTAATTTACCATTCTTTTAAATACTTTTATGAGGGTAATGTTTAATTATTCAGGCTAGGTAATTATTTTAAAATGCTTTGTTTGTCTTCTTTTCGCCTTGAATACAAGAAACCCTAGTGAGGGATCAAGTTTTAATTCTTATATCCTGGTGCAGGAGGCAGTGAGACTGAGGTACCTGCCACTCTGGCCCGGTGGTCCCTCCGTGTCGACCGTGGAGCTGTGGTGTGATGCGCTGGGGCTGTTCCCGTACACGGTGACCACGGCCGCGCTGCCCGCTCCTCCCTTGCCGCCCACGCGTGTCAGCTGCGACCTGGGGCAGTCCACCAGCAAACCACTCATGCTGGCCAACCCTACTGCCGTCAATGCCACCTACCACTGCACCGTGAGTGGTCTCATTGTAGATGTGATAGTGTTCGGATGTTTGTAGCTCTGCTATTCCAAAACTTTGTCTATTCGGGACAAAGTTCCTTGAAATCAAGGCACTGTTTTATTATCCAGACTTCCGTCCTAAAAATCAACTGAATGCTGTTACAGCGCACTGTGGTGTATTTATCTAATTTACTAAATAATATTTTATTTACAGTATAAATATAATTGTAAAAACAGGTGAAATTGAATTGGCATATCATGTAAGATTAATTCCAGTGTAGAACTCAGATGTATCACGCCACATCGGATGTTTATGACGTCATGTCGTTTAATATGTAGTCTGTTGCATGGTAAATTCCCATTGGCTGCCTGGATCACGCCACCATGTGCCCGATGTCCAAGCCATCCCCCTCTCCAGTCAGTCCAGCATCAACCCCCGTTCGTACCTGGTCCGCGTAGCCTTGGGCTCTGCCAATTAACAATGTAGTTCTTATTTTTAACTCCCGATGCCCCGTTACCGATATAATGTGTATACTTCAGAACAAGTATACTACACACACCACAGCAGTTAGGTTAGATTGTGTTACATTTGATAAATTGTTTAAATGAACCAGACGTATGCTAACCGCTTCTTTGTAGCGCTCTGTAGGCCCAGGTCACGGTGTAATTGCTCTGTGTACCGCTTCTATGTGTGTGGTTTTCCTATCGCCCAGCGACTTGTCCATTGTTTGCTGTCCTGTCAGTCTGAAACTAAGTTCTGCTGTCGTTCATGGACAATTGGACACTGTATGGATATTATGCAGATCAGTTATAAGTGATTGCATATTAACATGGTTCTTGTGAACAGAGTAGGAGGCTACATAATTTTTGCAAATGTCAAAGGAGTGATGTTGTATTAAAACAATGCCATTTGTGAGTTGGGTCAGGATCTGAGTTATAGGCATAGCGTGACTGAAGTTTGGTGGGGAGGGAGGGTGGGGTACACAACACAAATACATACAATTAATTAGGTACTATCAATTTCTGAAGTTTTATATTTTCTTGGGCAACTTTTTGCAATGTTGGGGGTGCACACCCCCTCCCCCCCCCTCCCAATGAAGAGACTTGTATAACAAGAAGTGATTTTTTTCTATCAAATGATAATTTGTTTCATTAACAAAACCATTAAAATTTTTTTAATCACTGAAAATATGGAGTTTTTTTTTTTTTTTTAGAAAAGTACCGAAATAAAGCAGAAGAAATAATTAGATGTTACGAATTTTTTTTCAATTTTTGTTAAGAAATTGAATAATTTTTCAGAGAGCCTAGTTTTCCTCGCATGTTGATCTGTAGTGTACTATTTCTACCTTTAATTAATTATGCAATCAATATTGCTGTTTCTTAATAATTCATCTGTTATAAGCTGAATGATTTGTTTATCTCGCAGAGTGTCCTCATTATGGAAAGCAAGGGAAACAAAACATTATGGTCAGGGAAAGTCAGGTAAATAGGCAAAAAGTCTGGAAAGTCAGGGAAATCTGGCCTAATGTTGGTTTTGAGGGTACTTTTCGATGCTTCAATCGGCCTTAACCCTGACTATTGTAGCATTTTTTGGGATATTTCACAAATGTATGATGATTCAATTTATTTCCACACATTTGGACTTTGTAATATTTTTTATTACCGTATTAATTTTTTTTTATGTTGATTAACTGTTCGCTGTACAATAGAGTAAATTTAATAAAGTGTGGCTGATACCAAAAATTTCTTGAAATTAGTTGTTAGACTTGGTAGATACAACTTTAGCTTATTGTAAAGTGTGTCGCAAGTCATTCAAGCTCAGTAACATGGACAAGCAAGCTGTAATAGCACATTCTGAAGGACCTAATAATTAAAAAATACATTATGTTGAAAATTTTCTGACAGCAGTATTCGTTTTCTCTAAGAAAAAGTGTCAATGCCAACATCATGAGAAAATGTAGGTCCTGTTCTGAGTTCTTCAAGTACACCACATGCAAGAAATTTAAATCTAGAAACTTGTTTTTGCCACCATGCTTTTGAAAATTTTTACTTTTAGTGAATTTCCCAATAGGAAATACGCTATTTTGTAATCTATCAATATATTTTTCTGTGTTTTCTGTTATTTAAATTGCCTATGCAGTAATATTTTTTGTGTATATGTAGTATTATAATTTTCAATAAAGTCTGTGAGTCAGGGAAATTGATGGTAAATGGTCAGTGAAATTCAGGGAAATTAATGACAAATTTACTGTGAATAGCGTGAATCTGTATGTTCAGAGCTACATAAAATCATAATTTATTGGTCAAGACAGCACTATAATTACTGAAATAATAGAATTTTTTTCATCATCCAAGAAGTAATGATAGAAATTAAAATATTTCATCAGTCAGAATTTTATTGCTGGAGTAATTCAATTCACATGTTTGTTTCAACAGAGTTCGCATGAAGATGTGGCAGTGGAACCTCAAGTAACTCTAGGTTCAGATGAGTCTAAAGATTTGCTAGTGACATTCCAGCCCTCCGCTCTCCATGATGTCACGTGTCATGTCATCGCATCCTCGCCTGAAGCTGGCGAATTCATGTAAGCAATATTTGATGTAAAAACTATTCTTTCGAGACCTCGCCTTTTCATCTCCAAACTTTCTTAGAAGTCAAGGAAATCACTAAAATTTAAGGTGAAAACAAGAAAAAAAGGTGCAAAATGTCAAAAATCTGAGAAAATCACGGCAATTTTATAATGGTTAGCACCTATAACAAAACATGGTTTTTAAAACGCTAAGGGAAACATACAGTCGATTTGACCATATCTGAATTTTATCGTTATTTTCCATGTTTATTATTGTTATTATGTATCGATAGACACACACAGAAGTTATAATGATATTTTACAACATTCTATGACAAAATCATATTTATTTACCCAAAGATTAGATAATATAATTAGAAGATTAGCAAACATAGTCCGGATCAGCATATGCATCATCACCCTAACTGAAGTCACTACTATCGTCACTGTCATATACCATCAATCTTCATATCTGGTCACTTAAATCTGGTTCACCAGGCCTTACACCCCTTCTAGTACCACCTCAAGCCATTTTATAGGACTAAGCGTATAGTTACTTACAAGAACAGCAAAACACAACACATTTCACTACAATCCGTAAGCGAAACACACGGTAAATCTGACCCGACCGTATTGAAATGGCGACCTATTTATTCAAAACGCCTGGTCCATACAACGCCAGGCAATCTGAGAGAATATGACTTTGAAGGGCAGAGTATTGTGGGGGAGGAAGGTAATAGGCAGCTCTCAAGGTCAAGCAGTTTAGACTCTATAACAGGACAAAATTACTCATCGGTCAATTTGACTGATGTTTCATTATAGGTGTTAAAGATAGTTTGTGAAATAATCTTAAATAGAAAGGAATACTGTGCTAAATAAAACTCCTGTTACATTTTTGTCCATTCAATTTTTTAAAGGCAGTTTAAGTTTTGCATAGACATTTTTAATATTTGTTGTCTTCATAAGTTATTTATTGAAAAAATCATAATTTATTATAGAAACCGTTTTCAACCTTTTTGTTGACAGAATCTTTAAAATATAAGATCGTATGCTAAAATTAAGTTAACAGAATGATAAGAAGCTAAAAAATACTCTTTGACTTTGATAAAAACACAATCAGAATTGTGATGGAATTCCAGGGACTTTGAGTGGAGGTTGTGAGTGTGTTTTTATAAATTTTGAGCTTTTTGTAAGAATTTTCCATTTGTGTAAAGTTACCAATTGTCAAGTTTTGCTGTGTTCAACTTTGTTTGGTGTAAATACTTAAATATTTTAATTTGTTATTTAGCAATAATTTGATAATTTCTTCAGATTCCCAGTGATCGCAATCTGCAACCACCCAGAACCGAGGGGCCCTTACTTGTTTACACCCAGCTCATCCAACATGATCTCCTTCAAAAATGTCTACAGAGAAGATAAAACATTTATTCTGTCCGTTGACAATCCTGTATTTTCAGTCAGAGAAAGTAAAATAGTACCAAACTAAAACCAAATCAGATGTGTGAGTACAATAAGATTATATTTTATGTTTTTGATGATTTTAGTGTAAAAAATAAGTAAACGAACTGTGTAAAATTAGCAATAGCTCAAAATTCCTTTATGCACTCGAACCACTAGTTTTTGTCAACAATTTGTGTAAATCTCTAAGGCATTAGCTTACCTTTGGTGATTTTTAGATAATTACCCAGGGTGGTTATAAATTATTTTTATTTATATTAAGACTAATTAAATAAATACCAAGCAACTATAAACATGAGAATATTTTAATTAGATAGTATATCTAATTTTTAGATAAATTAGATATACTATTATTTATATCTATATATATAATACATAAATATTATAAATAATTTTAAATAAATAGATAAATTAGAGTTTTTCAAATTTTAATATTATATTAATTTATTTGATGAAAAATTGTATTGAAAATGTTTGTTTGTGAATGAACCTACTTGATTTTGTCATGGATGTAGTCTTGAAGATTGAGATTAAATAGTAATGAGGTAAAAATTGTCACTAACCTAAAAGTTTTGATTTTATTTTCCTGACAAAAATAAACAATGGGTCCAAAGAAACTACCAACTTATAGAACTAACAAATTGGTAAATTTTTCACCAATTATAACAACCAGAAGTCAAAAGAAAAAAAATGCAGAAACAAATCAAGATAATGAGAATAAAGGTGAGCAGATAGCAAAAAGAAAATTTGGAATAAAAAGCAAAAACAATATGAATTTTGGTACTAGAATGAAGGAAAAAGATGTTACAGGCCCAAACAGTACTGCTTCAATTACAAATGTCTTAATAGAGTACCAAATCTCAAAAAATGGAAGTAATACTCATAGTATATTCAATTTTAATGAGTACATGACTAAGGCAAAAGAAGATATGATTCATAGTATCCAATGCAAAAAAGGAATTATTTGTTGTAGGGGAGAGGTGGGTATAACCGGGTGGTTGGGTACAAACCGGGTGGTCGGGTTTTGGCCAAGTAAGTGCTGGTACCTGGCGATAAATGCCGAAATTAACATGTAGTTGGAGAGGGAAAGTGGCGGACATTGCGCCATTAGTCTCTGAGCAGAACTCTGGCTGTTAAGAGCGTTTCTTTGTTTTTGATATTTCGTTTCCCAATGTTACGGACAGTTTGATCGCCTACTACGGAAAAACTACATGAGTTTCAGTGAGGGTGACTACACTATTGTGTAGTCTATGTCTTTATCTTTACACTGATATAAGCAATATCTCAAATTAGTTTTAAGCACTCTGAATATTTTAAGTTTTTTTAGTTACTACCAGTGGGGTGAAACCGGGTATGACGCGCGGGATAAAACCGGATGGTATTTATACATGTTATATGATCTAAATATTTAAAATGTGATTTTTCGCTCATACATTAACTGAATATGTTATCTTTGATACTATTTTGACTTAATTGTGTGTACTTAGTAATAAAATTTTAGGTCTATTACAAAATTTGTTTTTTTCTATTTCCCATATACTTAACATGTGTACCCGGTATCACCCCACTAGTGGGGTGAATCCGGGTACTTGCACTTATTTTACAAAAAAAATCACAGAAAAAAAAACTATAATACTTATCAAGGTTTTAAAAGAAGCAATTCAAAAACAAATAAACACAAGATAAAATGAGGCATTATTTAAAATTTTCTGTATAAAAACATGGCATCTACATGTCACTAAAGCTTAGCCACCCGGTTATACCCCACTTTCCCCTACCAATGATGAAGAATCTGTTCATGCTCAAGATGTTTGCATACAAACAAAAAACAATGACTTGGGAAGTGATGTGCTTAACTACACTTTAAAGATGACAACAGACGATGCAAGTAATAGCAACGATATTGTTCATAAAGAAAATGATGAAGGTACTAATGAAACAATACAAGCTTTGAGAGAGGAAAATATGTTCCTAAAAAATGAATTAAAAGTAATGAAAGAAAACAACACAACCTTAACAAATGAACTGAAAAGAAACATGCAGAAAATGAACTAGATAAACAATTATACTGTTCTACTTGCTCCTTACTTCAGGAAGATACTAAATCCATGATAGAAGCTATAAGGACATTAGAAGAGGATAACAAGTACCTACAAAATGAAATTGTGAATTATAAGAGTAATTTAAGAAAAGTTGAGGAAGACCTGAATTTTTCCCTACAGAGTGACAGTTCCAGCGACACCAACCCCTTACCTAATTATAAACCTTTTGTAATTGAAACAAAAAATAGGTATGCTCCTCTGTTAACATTACAGTATCATGAAGGTAGTGAAGAAGAAAGCATATCAGCCACAAGACACACTACTCATTCTTCTCCAGCAAAAACAATTACGAAGCCAATTCTAAGAAATGCAAAGCAAAGAAATAAAATTAAGAATAAATATGAAAGAAAACCTAAAAATCCTCAAACAACAATAGAAAACCATGAGAGTTCAACGCAAAATTCAACTCAACCTCAAAGTTTAGAAAACTCAACTAGGCCTAATCACAGATTGTATTTATTCTCGGACAGTCATGGCAAGAACTTGTGCTATCACATGGACCAAAGAAGGCCTCCGTTAACAAACACTTATGTGGTGAGTTGCTCTGGAGCAGGTTCAAAGTATGTTCTAAATGATGCACTAAGCACATATAAATCTGAAAAGTTCACAAAAGATGATTGTATTGTTATATTGGCTGGGACTAACGACATGGTTAAGTGTTCTGGGAACAGTAATGACAATATACAAGACATTATGAATGATTTTAGATTTTTCCTTCAGAACACTCCAAATACTAAAATAATCATATGTTCGGTGCCAAGTCGCTATGACATTAATGCGAAGTACAAAATCAATGAAGCTATTAGAAATACGAATGAATCTCTCCAAGATACAGTAAATGATTTTGATCACGCTGAATTTCTAGACATCTCCACTATTCAACGAAGGTTTTATAATAACTTTGGCCTCCATCTCAATGAAAAAGAGAAAATATTCTCAGTGAGAAAATTTTGCGAGCAGCAAATCAAGTTGTATTCAATGAAGATAAATCAGAACAAATAAGAAAAGAAATACAAGGTCATGATTCAAATAGTTTTGTTAAAAGTGGAGAGAAAATTTATTCCCACCAAATACTTAGTTCAAGATCGACTAAGATTGAACAAAACCCATGGACTGATTCAAGAAGAAAGAAAACATATTTTCAACAACCTCCATCTCAGTATCAGCCAAGAAATTATCACACATATAATCGATTTCCTTCACACCAGATGTGGCCCATCAACACACACGCTTTCCCACCTTTGACCCTTGAACAATCTGTCCCCTACAAATGGACTGTGCCTGGAACTCTACCCTTCAATTGTCCAATGACAATGACAAACATTCATAGAGATAAGTATGTAGGTAGTGAAATCCCTAGATTTAATAATGGCTATAATGATAATTTTTTAGCTTTTTAGATGGCAAACCAATTAGTTTACACTGTCCCTCTAGTAGGCCTATTAATAATACGGGTGATAATGGAATTCTAAAACTCTTTCATTTGAACATCCAAGGAATAATTAAAAAAGAAAAAAAGTATAGTTTTGAAATATTTTTGGAGACTTTACAAAATAGACCTGATGTCATATGTTTAACTGAACACTGGCAACACCACCTAGAACACAAAGCCGGAGTGCTGCCATTTTTGTTTGCCTTTTAGCATCAGCTGATAGCGAAAACAAAAACATTTTCCGCTCAACCCTAACCCTAACAACTAACCTAGAGATGTACCACAATGGAATGTATTCATTTCCAATATTTGATTTTTAAAACTGTACCTATCGTCCTAAATAATATGAATTATTTGCTTTCACTTCATGAAAAAGTTTAAACAATTGTCTAACTCCAATAATTTTATATCTTAAAATAATGTTTTTGGACACAAAGTGATACTAATTTTTACAGGAATTAAAAAATTAGAATAGTACACTATCGGTATAGGCCTAACTATCATTTGGCCTCTAATGAAATTGTTGGCAATACCATTTATTTAGCCTACACACGGTACTTTCCTAAACTATGAGTATGAAATGTGTACAAATATTTAGCCACAACGGTTCAAACATTTTATTTGAAAATAACATATTAACTGGTAGACTATTCGTTATAATCAATGAAATATAGTAATGCAATTAAAACTTGTGCTGCGTAGATTGAAAAATGTCTGTTTTTGCCATACTATTTTCGTCACTTCTGAGTTAGGTTATTGACGTATCATCTTAATTCTTCACAGCAACATCATTGATTGTAGTTTCTTCAATAAAATTTATAAATCAGCGCCTGATGCTTTCAATTAATTTTCATGAGTAGGCTGTAAATGAATCTTCACACGCTCAATCTCGGTACCCATGATAGTTTCATGAATTTTTCAAAGAAAGGTTGCTAGCAGGCAACCATGGCTTCGTTGATATAATTGATGTTAAGAATAACGTTTAGCCCAACCATCTAGAAGAAACTTTCTGATTATTAGGTAAATTAAATACGCCTCTTTCTTCCTCATTGTTGTCAGTACAATCTTTCTAATCTTCCAAAGTAAAAACTATTTAGCTTGATCGTAATACAACACACAAAACTATTCAAAACACTCAGATATTTAAATTGAACTTCGAGTCAATATGAAATAACCACATTTATGAACAAAATTGTTATTGAATGAAAAATCAGTTTTAAAACACCATACACCATACATTATAAATTTAATAAACAAAACACGAGAAAATTTTATTGAAGTTTACGAAAAACAGCCCATGTAAACAAAAACAAATTATTGTTTTGACATTGCCTTTTAGGTGACGTCATAAGGCATTTGACGTCAGAGCACTCCGGCTTTGTCTTAGTAGCAGGTGTTGACACTGGGTAAAACCAGAAAATGATTTTATTTTAAAAACAATTTTAAATTATAAGAATGTATCAAATTTTTTTAGACCAGACATCCAAAGAGGAGGGGCAGCTATACTAATTGGGGAGCACATCTCATTCAAACAAAGATTAGACATTAATAATTTTTCTAAATCTCAAATTTTTGAATGTTGTGGTGTTGATATTGAAGGAAAATTTAAGATAACCATTCTATGTGTTTATAGAGTCCCAAACAAAACCAAACAATATTTAGAAGCATTTTTTGAAAGTTTGTATAGTGTTTTAAACCACATTTTTAGGAGGAACTATTTGACTAAATTAGTATTATGTGGGGACTTTAATATCAATATTAATGACGATAAATCCTATGTGTCCCAATTTTTAGAAATCATTCAACTATTTAATATGAAATTTTGTATTTCTTCTCCAGCAAGAATAACAAAGAATTCTAAAACATGTATAGACAATGTAATTACAAATATTAATGATGTTATAACTTTTACCGATGTATTAGAAACTAGTTTATCAGATCATTTAGGCCAAATTGTTCATTTTGAAATCAACAATCAACTAGCTAAGCAAAATAATCAATGTGTAAATCAATGTGTAGGTTTTTTAATGACAATAATATTCAAAACTTTATTAAAAAAATTGATAATGCATGTTGGGATTCGTTATATTTATCTCATAACTTTGATGTAAACAAAAAATATGAACTATTTTCGAATACTTTTGTAAGTATATTAAATGAAACATTCCCTTTGAAAAAAATACATGAAACCCCAAGAAAAGGTTCAGCGAAAGAATGGATGACCAAAGGGTTAAAAATATCATCAATAAAAAAACAACAACTCCACAAAATAGCTAAGACTTCAAATGATGAAAGTTTTTTGAAATACGTCCGTAAATATAAACAAATATTTAAAAAATGTGTAAGAACAGCAAAAATATTAAATAACAATAGTAAAATACAAAAATCTTCTAACAAAATAAAAACTACATGGAATATAATTAAAAAAGAAACCAGAAATAATAATGATAACAAGAAAATTAATGAAATTGAATTAGATGGTATTTTATACAATAATCCAAACAGAATATCATCAATTTTCAATGATTATTTTATTAACATTTGCACAAATCTCAACTTAAACCCAAATATCGAGGAAGCTATTCAAATAATGGAAACTTCTAATTTAAAAAGTGGTTCATTACTGAACTTTGAACCCGTATTAGAAAGTGAAACAAAACAAATTATAAAAAGTCTTAAAATGAAATGGTCAAGTGGTTGGGATGAAATTCCTCCAGCCCTAGTTAAAATATGTTACAACCATATACTATCCCCCATAACTCATTTAATAAACCTTATGTTTGAAACAGCTGAATTCCCACAATTACTTAAGATTGCTCGAACAGTACCTATTTTTAAAAGTGAAAATCCTAAGTTAATTCAGAATTATAGGCCGGTATCTCTACTTCCAACCTTTTCAAAAATATTTGAAATAGCAATTTATAATCAATTAATAAACTATTTTGAATCAAATAATCTGTTAATATCAAATCAATTTGGATTTAGAAAAGAAAAAACTACAACTATGGCAATATCAAATTTTGTTAACAAAGTGTCAAAATTTCTTGATAAATCCCAGTATGCCGCTGGAGTATTCTGTGATTTATCAAAAGCTTTTGAATTTGTAAATCATCAACTATTATTAAAAAAATTAGAGTTTTATGGGGTAAAGAAAAAAGCACTATCATTACTTAAGTCTTACCTCATAAATAGAAGGCAAAGTGTTTCAATAAATGACCAAAATTTCTTTGACATTCAAAGCAATATTAAAAATGGGGTTCCTCAAGGCTCAATTTTGGGTCCACTTTTATTTTTGATCTATATTAATGATTTACCAGTAGTTACTAAAAATTGTGAAGTGATTTTATATGCTGATGACACCTCTTTACTATGCTCAGACTCTGACATTAGCAAATTACAAATCATGATAGACTATAATTTAAATAAATTAGAAGAATGGTTTACATTAAATGGTCTTAAGTTAAACCAAAATAAGACACAATTCTTGCAATTTACAAATCATAACCTAAAACAAATCACATTAACTAATTTCCGGTCAATAAATACAGTAGAAAATACAAAATTTTTAGGCTTACAATTAGACAAGAATTTGAAATGGAAGTCTCATATTTCATTACTGCTAAAAAAATTACATAAAGCATTTTATGCTATTCATTTTTTGTCCAATATAACCGACTTAAAAACCCTCAAAATTATCTATTTTGCCTATTTCCATTCAAGAATAACCTATGGAATTGAATTGTGGGGGAATTCAGTTGAAAGTAAACAAATATTTAAATTACAAAAGAGAATGATTAGAGTAATGTGTAAAAAACACCCCAGAACCCATTGTAAACCGTTATTTCAACAGTTAAATATATTGCCATTGCCTTCTTTATTCATTTTAAAAAGTCTCATGAATGTCTTTAATAGTAACATTGATATTAAAGATTTAAATGAAAATCATAAATTTAATACCAGATATAAATATATAAATTTCCATTATCCAGCTCATCATTCAAGTCTCTTTCAAAATTCTCCTTTTTACATGAGTATTAAATTGTTTAATTCTTTACCCAACAAAATTAAAAATATAAATGATGAAAGAAAAATGAAAAAAGAAATTGAAAATTTTCTTCAAAGGGAATGCTTTTACTCGGTAAATGAATATATAAATTTTGAACAAAACCCTGAAAATTGAGAAAAAGCATTTATTCATATTTTTTGTACTTGTATAATGTAAAAAAAAAATGTAAAAAAAAATATAATAATGTTAAAAAAGTGTACCTTAAATGCTCAATGGCCTGAATTTGTTAACCAAAGTAGTATAAAAACAAATTGAAAAAAAAAACTATGAAAATTATTGTATTTAAAACATTGCCCAACGACAGTATGTTGTGTTAATGCAATAAAGAATTTGTATTTGTATATCAAAAACAGTTTTTTACCATAATACAATACAAAATTATTGTTGCATCATTCTTTTTTAGGATTCAACTAAATGGTTTCCAAGTGTTCTTCATGGTTTGCATGCAAAGTTTGTCGTCTTAATCCAACCTCAAGCCATGTTTTTCTGAGTATTGCTGAAGTTAACCTCAACCTCTCTGGCTCTTCTCCTAAGTTCCTCATTGAGTGCGTTCACAAGCATCCAGCGCAAAGAGGTTTGTTTACGTTTTGCCTATCACGTGACAAATTCTAGACACTTCATTTGTGGGATTTGTCACAGGATAGGCAAAAACGTAAACAAACCTCTTTGCGGTGGATGCTTGTGAACACGCTGATTGTTTTAAACCTCCTTTGCGAACACTCTGTCCTTTACATAACCCCAAAAATTATAAGGGTATAATGTCTGGATAACAACAGGGCAAAGGATTTTTACCATTTTACAGGCTTTCTATATCTATTTTTTATAACTAATGCATTTTTATAATAATTTAATGAATTTTTTATATCTATTTAATAAAATAATTGCATATTTCTACCTTGCTTGTTCATTTATTTCTTTTTAGCGAATTTCCCTATAGGGAATACGCTATTAGGGTAGTAGCCATGGTAAGACCTAAGCCCGGGACCACTTTACTTTTTCATTTTGAGGTCCCCAGAAGCCAAAAACACCGTTCGTTTATTTTCATATATATGTATATATATATCTATATATATATATATATATATATATATATATATATATATATATATATATGTGTGTCCGTGGTACCGATAACTTTTGAAGCGGACCTC
>JAQYXR010000568.1:43189-74284 GCA_030545055.2 Neoaliturus tenellus
AAATTCGCTGAGTACGCAGGTCTGCTGCGACGGGGGTATTTTATGAGTTTATTAACTCATAACTACCCTGTGGTTCCATTGCAGTATTGAGTCCTTCATCCATTATACGTGCCATAAAGTCCATGACCAATTAATTAATCTTGTATGCCAAGCATATAAAAAATATGCCATATTTTTTTATATACCTACTGTATGAATTTTTGCCATTTTTATAAAAAAATGTAAGTTTTGAATGCTTGTTAGTTGTGGGCACCACCAATTATTATAAGAGGAGTGCTTCCATTGTGGTTTGGTTAGGTTAACAAGTCAATAATGCTTTCACTTTTTTCATTCACTCATTTAAAAATGAAACTTCATAAAAATATAATATTAAGTATTATATTATATTATAATATAATACTTAATAATATAATATAATATAATATTGTAATATAGTATTAAGTAGTATATTAAGTTAAGTGATCACGCACATTATAGTCTGTCAAGTAGTGACAGAGCAAGATTCACAGTGAGCGCTTAACCTTGAACGACCTCTGTACCTACCTATACATCAAAAGCATTAATTTGTCAACTAGCTATTAATCAAGATAGAGAAAAGTACCCAAAAGCAGACCCCCATTTTGTTTTTATAAATGTTGTTTTTATAAATATTTTTTTTAAATCTGTTTTCATAACATGAAATATTTACTTTATCATGTTTTGTACTATTTGTAATTGCCTTATGGCTAATACATATAAAAATTATCCGAGTTAAAAAATATCTTTAAACCTTACACTTTTGGGATTTTTAAAAAGGTTGCTTAAACTGGACCCCTGGGTAAAATAAAAAATTCAATTTAACTAACTATAAAATTGGATTAAACTGAAAAAATTGTACAGGTTTGATAAAAAATCATTGTTTATTTTAACACTTGTCAAAAGTGACAAAGTGAAAAGTTAAGCTTACTAAGGGTCTTCAACTCTACAACATTTCTATCAATGAAAATGATGTGCCAACGGAATAATTGAAAGTTAGCATTATTTTTATCCCTATATACCATTTTAAAAGAATTTTAACTTGAAAAAATAAAAAGTAAACATTACATAAAAATCACTTATAATGTGAGGGGTCCAGTTTAGGGAGATGTTGGGTGTCCAGTTTGCGCAACTAATATCAGAATTTTTAATACGCCATATTTAATAAAAAAAACATCACATTTAAATAATTACAGTGTCAAATGACTCCTCAATATTACCATTTAAGAATACAATGGTGTATAAGGGTTAAAAGGCTTGGTAGCCAATCTTCTCGTACTACTTAAAAAAATTGGGAACTAACAAAAACTTTCATTTTTTGTCAAAGCACGTAATGGTAAACCGCCAGAAAACAACTAGAGCAGGTGATACCTGCGATTTACTACAGCGTGGTGGAACCCTGCACTGGTGTCTATAATGTTTTCCTCTAGGGTTCAGCACACAGCAGAGACAATAACCATGGGGTCTACATTAGAAGACGGGTCCGCTTTTGGGTACTTTACTCTAACAGAACCAAGATTTTCATATCTATGCTAAGCTGAACTATCTATACCTATCCTAACTTTACTGAATCACATTTAAAATGGCTGGTGCCTATAACTGACAAGTACCAAGTTTTGTTTGGGGGGAAAATTATCATACATTTCCTTTACTCTATAATTCACTATTTGTCTCTACTTTAAAAAAAACTTTTTCAGTTGACTGATATCAAGGTGGAAATGCTTGAATTTGATGAAAAAGAATACCCAAACTATCCCTTGGCTGGAAAACAGTTTTTGCTAAAAATGAAACCCTCACACACATAACATTTGTATTTTATCTCCGTGGGGATTTGGTTCAACAGTGAATGGTTTTGAACTAACAATTAACTTCAAAATGGAGCAGTTTATAAAAATCAAATGAGAAACATATACACCCGCAGACTGTTGGTGAAAAAATGTAAAAAGAATTTTTTTAATATTACTGTAAGGATGAAAGTGTGAACCAATTAATTAACAAAATTAATAACCTGTTATGTCCAGATTGTAGTGAGTAGATCAAAGAGGCTTTTCATATAATAATCTAAGAACAAACCAAATGTAAAAAATGTTTTTCTTGGCATAATGTACATATCAACTTTCCAAAATGTCTTCTTTTTAACAATAAATCAATGATGTGCAAGTAGACATGTCTTTTTCTTCCCAGGATCAGGGGTGGACTGAGCCACCGGGACACCGGGAAAATTCCCGGTGCGCCCTCCCCATCAAGGCGCCCCGGCGCCCCTAGGACGGGATTTTTTCATTATAAGGAATGGTAAAATATTTTTGAAAGTTCAATATTTGTGAATTTTTATTTTTTCTAAAACGATTAATATGTGATTGCACTTCATGACTTGAACATAATACGTTTATCTTCATATAAATTGAATGTTCAACTTTGATAAATTGCTCCAACTGGGAACTCTTTTGTGTAGCAATGACTCGACATAGTTGGCTAACCTGTGCGGCAAAACAGCTGTTAGCCTGGGCGCGACCATTGCGACGTAGTACGAGTAAATGTCAATCCCAGGGGGATGATTTTTGTTAAACCTTACACAAAGTGTATATTTGTATTTATTCTGGAATATGTACAATTTTGAATATAAATACGAGTATTAAAACGACTCTTGTAATCCATTATTTTAATAAATCGACAATTTTAACAGGTTAGGAACAATGCTGTATTTGAATTTTGCAGAACAATGCAGTTTCCAGGCAATCTTCGTTGCAATGACTTTCCTGATGATTTTTTAGCACACCACTCCACTTACAGATTACCTGCAAACCAAGGATCTTGACTATCCTCAAGCATTGAGGCTAGTAAGCTGCACTTAGGAAAAAAGGCGACTTTAGGATATAAAAGGTGCCAGGTCCAAGTTTGCCGATGTCTTCAAAGCTGGAGAGGTCCTCGTCACTGAAACGAACAAAATCGAACACTTGTCGGGTACGGGTCTTCCAAATATGGAAGAAATCATCATAGAAACAGAACTGCCTGGGGTGAGAGTAGGAAGAATAAGAAAATGCCGGGGGAAACTTCATCAGGAGACGTGGCCTAACTGAGGACAGCAATTGCCGATTTGAAGTAACTCGATCTTTTTAACTGTGTTATAGATCAAGCTGTCAAATGTATGAATACCTTTAATACCTTAATACCTTTATTGAAATGGCGACCTAACTCAATAGGTAGTTTAAAGCCAAGTATGAATGAGGGATGAGTGTAGGATGATTGTGGCGCGATCTTGTAGTCTTGTTACTGACTAAGGCCGACATTCTCCTTAGACAGGACTGTTAATTCATAGCCCAACAGCCAATGGTATCTAGGACCTACAGTTTACCGTGGGATCCGAACCACAATTTCAACCTCCCATATACGAATTGGTCTAATTATGAGGATGGTACTTATGGATGAACGAAAAGTTTTCAGCAAAACAAAGTCTGTATGCTTAGATTTAAACTATTTGATCCCAAGCGGTTTAACAGCATTGGCATTGACATTAGTTCTTCTAATTTCTAATTTTTTTTTAGTTCTTTTGATTTTAATTATAATAGAATTAGTTACCGATTGCAAGGAGGGGAAACTGGAGGAGGAATTAGTATATTTTAATCACCGTGTCATCATCGGTTGTCGAAGCCGGTAAACATAACAGAACCAACCGATGATTTTGAAGGTATGAGCTCTCGGAAGAAGGATTGGTTTCCAACTTAAATGATGACGAATAAAGAGACCCAAACGATTTGCAGTATATTCAGTGTAAAAGTGGTAAAAATGCAATACTTGCTTCAAGTGTGCATTCAACGACTAACTTGAGTTCAATGTTTTTGTTTTCAAGGCTGTACACGTATAAACTGTTGGTATGTTGACTTAACTTTTATGGGCAGCAATATAAACAAACATTAATGTAAATCAAATAGGTTGGTTTTGATCAAGATAAAAAAACTACGGCTTTCAAGATTAATATTTGCCTACAAAGCCTTCAAATGCTTATTGTAAAGTTATTTTTACTTTCATTAGTTTGATTTTTAATATCACTTTATAATGTTTATTGAAAATTAAGAAGTTACTGTTTTAATACTTGTTTGATTTACTGTATTTTACAAACTACAGTAATATACTTCTATAGATACATTGTAAGTTGAGTAAATTTTAAAGCTGCGGTCTACCCCAACCAAAACAACAACAATGCCGAATGCCGCCTCGCGGCCGTAGCGCTAGGCGAGTTTGATGGTTGCAGAGGTTTACCGGGATCGTGTTTCAGAATTAACCGATTAAGAATAGAGATTGGCTGTTAACTTATTCTAAAAGTAGAAAAAAGGATCCTTTTTTCTACTTTTAGGAATAAGTTAACAGCCAATCTCTATCTTAATCGGTTAATTCTGAAACACGATCCCCGTAAACCTCTGCAGCCATCAAACTCGCCTAGCGCTACGGCCGCGAGGCGGCATTCGCATTGTTGTTGTTTTGGTTGGGGTAGACCGCAGCCTTAAGGGATTCTGTTATTAAAATCATTAGAAATAAAGGCCAAAGTACAGTATCCATATTTTTCTTTGTTTTGTTTTTGTTTTTTTTGTCATATTTTTCAACTATGTCATTTTAAGTAATTAAACAATAAACCTTTAATATTGTAATATTGTAAGGTTACAATTTTAATTGCTAGAAAATTATATGATAGTCGAAACATGTATAATAAATGTTTATTTATTATATACATAAAAATATGAATCCCATATATGTATATATATGACGCCCTCCGGTACCCATTCCACCACCCTTTTCATAGTGTCAGTCCACCCCTGCCCAGGATTAGTATTCATATTGAAGCTCCGCAAGACTCATTCACTTGCAGTGCAAAAATAAAATTGTGTCAATTTTTGTCTCAACATCCCCTACTAATAAGCCAAATCAATAGATATCAAACATGCCTCAAATTGAGGTCTTCTTTCACCATCATTACTGTTGTTTCTGCGGCTTGTCCTGTTTTTCAAGTTTAACATTTTTAATGAGAAAACCATGTCAAATTTTGTCACCCCTTGTGTTATAAAGAATCCAATCCTGAGTCTTGGGATTCTGAATGGTTTTGGGGCCATTTTAACCTTGAGACTTTAAAACTCAATTTGGTATTTTCGGGATTAAATTACATGTAAAAATGACTACTTACTGTTAAAATGACAACAAGATGAATGTTCTAGAATATGTTTTTCAAATGTTACACGCAGGGCCGTTGAGAGGGTATGTCAACCAAGTCTGAAACTTGGGACCCGGGCTTAGAGAGGGCCCGGGACTGGCAGGTAATTTAAACTTTTTTATGTTTTAGGCTCTCTAAAAATATTAGTATCAATTTCTCATACATAAAACCATACAGTAAATATAGATTTTCTAAATATTACACCGATGAGAAATCTTATAGTTAAGGAAAACGATTTCTTTATCTGGCAGTGTTTGCATTGACAGCATTCGGCAGCGGAACCCGGCGAGTAGTGACTCAATATCTTCCCCCAAGGCCACTAGGGAGGACTCAGTATAATTTTTTTTTACCCGGACCCTGAACACCATAACTCTCGAATGGAACCTCCAAATTTGATGAATTTTGATTAATAAAGGTCAAAGTTGAAAATTGTCCAAAGTTTCATCACGGTATTAAGTCAAATTTTAATTTAGACAAGTTAATTCTAAAAATGATTATGTTGTAGAACGACATTGTAATCAGCCATTCTTTTAAAACAGTTTTGAATCTTTGTGATTTATATCAAAAGCAGAAATGGGTAACTTATTAAACCATTTAATTTGAGTGACTTTTCATTGAGTTAGGCTGGCTGCACACGGAAGCAGACGCGACGCAACAAGACGCGACAAAGCATCTTACGACTTCACAAGCAAAGGTTATTACCTTAGCTTGTACATAGGTAAACATAGGTTATTATCTATGTTTAAATTGAATGCTCACAAACTACAGCGAACACGACAGTGCGTGGGTATTCCATTTACTCATAAGGTTTTACTTTCGCTCGCGAAGTCGTAAAATGATTTGTTGTGTCGCGTCCGTTTCGGTGTGCGGCCGGTATTCTCAACATGTAGTTTGGTAGCTCTGACTTCTTTTGATTTCTTGTACCATATGCATGAATATCCAATCTAATTTTGTAGTTTGCCAAATTTTCCTTTACATGAATAAGATTACAAAACATGTACAAGCTAGGTAAAGTCATTATTTTTAACTCTCTGAAAAAATCAACACAATTCTTATTACTATTCCATCTCTCATAATAATTCTTATAGCCTTTTTTCTGGGCAAATAAAAATATTTACTACACCTGGACTATCACCCCAAAGCCTAACACCACAAAAGAGATGAGGGTGAAAAAGCATAATAAGCTGTGACAAGCACACTTTAAAATCAAATCAAAAACTCCTTTATTTCCATAAACTTTACAATAGTAATAAACATTGAGATTCCGTCACAATTTACACTATACCGTAAAACAATTTTACAGAAAAAGCAAATTATACATCACAGAATTTTACAAAGTTGAACCTAATAAGTATTGCTAAAAAACAATAAAAAGTAATAAAACTATTCTAAACTCTTGGTAAAATTAGTACAATAAAAATGCTTGAAACAAAAGTATTACCACACCTTGAAGGATCAGCAATATAAACAACCATACAATATTGTATATGAGATTGCTTCTGCCTCTCTAAATTCCTGAATTGAGTAAAAGGCATTCTCAATCAAGTAATCTTTAAGTTATGATTTAATTTTTTAATAACATAAGAGTTTTTAACGTCATCCGGTAGATAGTCAAATAACTTTCTTCCAACCAATAAAAGTAATTTTTGATGAATTACTAATCGATCAAAAGTAATTGATCTTTGTCTTCCACATGAATGAAATTTTCGCAAAAGAAAAAGTACACTAGAAAGTTTGGATGTAATATTTCTGCTTGCTTTTCATGAAGATCCAGTGAGCTGAAAGAACCCACTGTGGCTGTTTTAGGGCTTTGCCTCTTCAGCCTCGGTTAGGGTTTAGGGATGTGGGTCGACATTATGGCAGGACTGCTTTCATGCCGGGGTGGGGGTAAGCGTAGCAATTGACTCCGAAATTACAGTAGGGCTTTTTATTTTTATTTTTTTCGGTTCCTACTTTAGATGACAGAGAGGGAATGAAGCCACTGGACTTTGTGTTGACAGAAGTTTGCTGAACGATATGCCTGTCGCAGTGGGGGTGGGGTCTTGGTGTGCGACGGTCGCTGCAGGATTATGGTGAGGGTGGTCGGGTTATGGCTATTGAGGAGTTATGGTGGCAGATCGAGGTTGGCGAGATGGTGGATTCTGTGAGTCAGTAAAGTAGGGGTTTAAAAAAAAGGTATGTGGTGCTGAGGTAGAGGAGGAAGTCGTGGAGCGGTGGGGCAGAATGAGCCTCGTAAACCATGTGGTTACGGTCCCAGGGGGGAAGGTAAGAAGCTAGGCGGAGGGCTCGTCTCTCGGTCATCACCAAGCAGGAGATGTAGCAGTCGGAGTTTCAGTAGGAGAGGGTGGGTGTAGGTAATGACAGGGTGGATTATGGAGGTGTAGAGGCGAGCAAGGGTGTTGATGGAGCAAGTATAGCGATGATTGTTTAGGACTCGGAGTGCTGGAAGTGGGTGGTGGCTTTCTTCTTGGTGTCAGTGATATTTGGGAGGAAGGAAAAATTGAAATCTAACTTCACACCCAGGTAGACGCAGGTTGTTTCGAGGTTGAGGCGGACATTGTTGAAGATGACTGGTTCGGATCTGGTTTGACGGAGGCGGGGATGGTGGAAATTGAAAAAAACAGAAATAGAGTTTTTAAAGCATTAAGGAGGAGGCACCAACGGTTGCAAAAAGGAGAGGTAGTTGTTGAGTGTTTCGGTGGTTTTACGGATAAGGGTTTGATGTGCCTTTTTAAAATCTAGCATAAAATTGTGTACTGTGGCACGATTGTATTGTGGAAAGCCAATCAATTGTGGAAAGCCTCGGCCTTGCCTTGGCTGTCCGCGATGACTGTGCCATCAAGAAGGAGGGGGGATGTTGGGTTGGGGGTTGTTTGTGCATTTGATGAGATGCCAAAATGTACGGGGGTTGTGGAAGTCGGGATCTGCCTTCTCGCACACCCTCAGTGCCCTGGAGTCCCTGTAGGAGCGCAATGACCAGGCCCGGATTAACATTTTTGACCCCCCAGGCCAAAGGTAAAAATGACGCACCCCCGTTTGAGTCACATAACAACAGTCATCAACAAGAAAATTTATTGATTTTTTAAATTCTTACTGCGTAGCCTGTTATAAAACTTCAGAGCTAACTTTACTCTTTGTTTTTGTCACTTAAATCCGCAGATGTGATCATTTTACATAACTTTAATGTCCTTTACTAGCATAATATTAAAAATGTGAAATAAAATATTATGTCATTGCAATACAGAAATGAATTTGAACTTATGATAAAAGTTCAAGACATAAACATTATTTTGTGAAGAAATTCAAATTATTTTCATTTCTGAAAGCAAATGGTTTTAAAATTATATACAGTGAATTTTAGTAATGAAGAATTATTAAAAGGAAAATTGTACATCAATTGCTAAAACTAAATTACCAAAAATTCTGGGAGGGGAGCCGTTTGACGCCCGCCCCCCTCCTAGCTGACGCCTTAGGCCATTGCCTAGGTTGGCTCAGTGGGTTATCCAGGCCTGCTCATGACAACCTTGACACGTTCTACCACAGCCCTGTAAGTGTCGTGAAGGTAGGGGGAGGAGGGGGTCTCAGAGAAGGAGATGACGAACTCGTCGTTTTGCTTTGATGAGGTCAAATACGTCAGGGGGCAAACTCAGTGGGGTTTGTAGGACACGCTTCACAGGAACGGTAAGGTTTTTTGTCGTGACGATGGCAGTGGTGATGGCAGAGTTGAAGTCTCCGACATGGGTGGGAGTGAGGGGCAGTGGAGCACGGGTCGGTGGGTCGAGGGAAGTGGACATGGAGTGGGTAAATAGACCCCAATCGGCCCATCGATAATCAGTGACTACGAATGCGTCATGGGAGTCTACCTTGTTGGGTAAGACCTGACTATGGTGAATATGAATATGGTGGGGTGATATTCAGGGGGATATGGTGGGAGCCCAAGTCATGGCCGGAGAGGATTTTGAGAATTTGGCTGGAAAGTACTGGTGAAGTTATGAGGAAGAAAAGGAAATCTGAAAGCTTCAAATTCCAGAGATTGGAGATGGGGGCAAGGGGGGTGTGACGATCCTAATAGGCGGGGTGCGTTGGGGGTCGGTCAGGTGTAGCGGGGGCATTGGTGCTGGCCAGTGTAGTGCACTTGTTGCAGGTCACGCAATACGGCCTCGACAGGTCGTGCCAGTCGTGACCTCATGGGTCGTCCCTGAGCATAGTAAATAGTAAGACACACGGCACAGGGGTTGGGGGCGGGGGGGTTACTCATGGCCGTACGCATGGCATTTCCCGCAAGGTCGGATGAGTATCGAACCTTTACCTTGTACGGTCGTCCGTGAACAACGAGACCGTCTTTCAGGATGGCCTCACAAGTGTATATCTTGGCAAGATATAAAAAGCCTCACCAGTCCAGTCAGGCTGCCGCCCCTGCCAACGATCGGCTGAACACAGACAAACAGACACTCACATGGGCAGAATTCTGGGTGGCTTAAGACCCCCAGGAACTCCTTGTCCCCTATGTCGGTGGTGACACCACGCACGACAACGTGGACGATGGGGTGGCAGGTGGGTTTTGATTTTTGAGGGGCTTTGAGTTTCGGCTGTGGGCAGGGGGGCGGAGGCATCTTCGACAGTGGTCCAAAGGTAGTATTTGGGATGGTGGCAGTAAATGCGGTCGCGTCCTGTGGCGATGCAAATACCAAGGTGGAGGAATTTTTGTGATTGAAGTAGTTTATGGGCGGCGGGAAGTTCAACTTGTGGGTGTTTGCATTAGGCGGACAAGGTGGAAGGGATTGTTGGCGCCGGCTACGTGGTTTTGGATTACACCCTGGTGACTGTCCTGTTGACGCGGGTGGTCGAGAGGGGTAAGGGGATGGGGTTGGTTGGTGGACAACGCAGTCGTGGCGCGGGGCGGGTCGGTGATGTAGGTGGTGTTTGCGGGCAAGGCAGACATGGTGGGTGTGAGGTTGGTTGTGGTGGTGGTACTCTGAGGTTTGGGAGGTTGCGGGCTGGGGGTATTACGTGGGTGTTGTCAGTGGGTTGGGGTGTTAGCGGCAGCGTGGGAGCGAAGTGGGACAGCGATGGGGACGGTTAAGGTGATCGAGAGCTGGCCTGGGATGAGTGGTTCGAGTAGGTCGGGGAGGCTGGTGGTGAGTCGGACAGTGAGTGCGGGTCGGTAATGCGGGCTTCTTTGGGAATCGGAATGTGATTACTCGGTTAGGTGGTGTTAGGCGGGTTTGAGTGGATTTGGAGTTGTCGGGTTTTGCCGGGATTTTGGTGGGTTTAGCGTTGAAGACTGGGGCGGAAACCACTCGGAATTTGGGAGTTTCCTGGGTTCGGTGCGGGGCCGTAGCAAGGGTGGGGTTAATTTGGGGTGGGGAGGCCTAGCCAGTTTGAGACTTTTAGCTTCACTTCATTGCTGCAAAACGATTGCTCAACTGGTTTCGCCGGACAGGAAACCCTAACCTTAGCCTAGACGCCGTAACCGCAGGAAACTCATCCAACACACTGGAAGTCCTCATAAGCTGGGGTGCTGGCGGGCAGCGCGGCTCGGGGGCTGGGGCAGGATCCAGGACGGAGGAGGCTCAGCAGTCGGGGGTGAAGGCGGCACAGCATACTCGAACAGTGATCCAGGCCCGGATTATCCACTAGGCCAACCTAGGCCATGGCCTAGGGCGTCAGCCTGGGGGGGGGGGGCGTCAAACGGGACTGTTTTATAGTACGTTTCAGTAAAATAACTATTTAACTGCAAATATGTATAATTTATTTTTGGGTTTTTCACATTTGTTTTTTTTACTCTTTAACAACAAAAATAAATTTAAATTTGGCAAAATAGAAAGAAGTAAGCTATTTAGGCGAACTAGAGGACGCCCTAAGTTACCGGGACCCGAGGGGCTCCTTCGTGGCGGGGACAAACGCCCCTAATATGCCGTACTGTAAAGAGTGTCCCTGATTAGCGGTCAATTTGTATTACCCCCGACTGGCGGTAAATGGCACCCTTGATCAGATTTAAATCACACACCCCCGACCGGTAGTAAACATAACCTCCGACCGCCGGCAAAGAGCGTCCCTGATCGACTGTAAAGAGTGCCCCTGATCGACTGTAAAGAGTGCCCCTGATCGACTGTAAAGAGCGCCCCAAATACGCAAAAATAGCGCCTATGATCATCAGCGGTAAAGAGCGCCCCCGACCAGCGGTAAATATTCCCCTAATTGACGGTAAATAGCGCCCCTTTGCTTTGACCGTCGTCTTTTAAGATTTGCCTTGATCTTGTTCCTTTACCCCGGATTTAAATATAATTCTGTTTTACAATCATACAGGGTGTTTCAAAACTCCTGCCAACATTTTAGGCTATTGTTCCTGGACCAAAATAATATCATAGTAATAACGTCCAATGCCGCCAGTTAAGGGTATGGGTTGGCGGCATTTAGACGTTATTACTGTGATATTCATTTGTTTTTGGTCCATTAGCAATGCCCTAAAATATTGGCAGGGAGTTCTGAAACACCCTGTATAATATTTTATTTCATATGTTCAATCACATGTTAAATTACAGTGCGATAAAATGGTACTTTAATAATTGAAAAGAATTACGTCCACGAGTTAAAGTGACGAAAATGCTGATCATCCCTTTCGTTAAATAGTTCTGTGCTTTTTACACTACAGCCAAAGTAATTAGAATTTAAAAAAGCCACGAATGGGCTTGGGTTGGGGGGGGGCGTAATTGTGACCTTTGGCCTAGGGCGTCAAAAAGTGTTAATCCGGGCCTGCGGTGATCCCTCGAAGCAGGCGGTGTCCACTGGGTGTCGTGGGCTGGCGGTGTACCGGGGGTGGTGTGTCGGGGGAGGTGCAAAATTCTAAACACCACAGAAAGAGGTCCATGCATGGAACTAAAAATGAACTTTAATTGCCTCTACTCTATCTCCCTAACCGTTATAGGTTTAGAGAAAAATTCAAAGAATAAAAAAGTCTTAAAATTACATGAAAATTTCAAAAACACAATAAAATGTAGGGTGTTTTATAAGAACTTTTTAAGTTGGCCGCCATATTGGAAAAATGGCGGGAAATTTTGAAAAGTGAAATACATATCAGAAAGCAACATAAAAAAAATAAGAAGAGGGCGTCGGAGTGCCGCCATGTTGGATTTATTTCCCGTAAGAGCAATGCTAAACTTTGTCCCCGGCATTTGTCATATAATTTCTTTATTTTTTGTCCGATTGGTCCAGAATAAATAGCGTTTGAATCACAATTAAATTCCCCGTTCCTTTTGCGAGATCGATTTTTTGTCAATAATTTATAAAATTCTGTAGAAAATGTTTTAAAAGTAGTAAAAAACTTGCTTTGTTATTTCAAGTTAGTAAAAATCACTAATTTTTATAAAAAATTCCTCTCGCAAACCAAATCTGCCTTGATGAACCCTTTATTTAGAGCTATAAACCATTATTTTCTGATTAGAAATAAAAGAGTTTTTTGACTTCCCGTTTAACATTGCTCTTATGGGGGAAAGGCGGAATTTGGATTGACTCCAACGTCCTCTTAACAAGTAAACTGTCAGATATAGTATAAAAAAGTTGGATCACTTGGGAAACTCACCCGGTATACTGTATTCCATATGCGAGAAGAATTGGTCTACTAAAGCGCGTGAGGGGCATCGGACTCAGACGCGATTCTCCGAAATCTACAGGGACGCACCACTTTTATCTCTACACCTGTTTTCCGAGAAAACATTGTGTATTGACATTCATTTTTATATCATATCGCGTTTTCTAGTTTAACATAATGGCAAAGATATTTACATTGTTATAATCAGCAACTCTTTTTTAATTATATATGTTTCAATGAATTGAATTTAGATAGTGACATGTACAGAAGCGTGAAAGTGAGATCGCGCACAAAAGCTTTGGCTGCACATTTTGCGTTTTTGCCTGCCCTTCAAAACACGGTTTGCTGTTTTTTGTTATAATTTGCCTTGTGTGAGCAATCCAGGTGTACATAAAGAGTTCTATGGTTTTTACTCAAGATAACAAGAATTTTCCCATAAACAGTGAAAAATATTATGATAATTAATAAAAATAGAAGCACAAATATTTGATTTTATCTAGATTAAGCTTTTGTTGAATAAAAAATATTCCAAAATTAGCTTGAAAAATGTGCATTACAATTGATGTTTAAAATTCCTAAGTTCTAAAATAAAAAATTGATATGATAATATTTGAAATTAAAAAATATATAAAAACTAAGTTTAAGTGGATAGAGATTTTTTGAAAACATATTTACTTCACTGCAAAATTTAGAGCCAACAAAATTATTTTCGATAAGACACCATGAACAATAAATCGAGTAGCCTAAATATTATTTTCCAACTAAACTAACATTTCTGATTCTTACTTATAATGAAACAGACTGTACCTTGGCCAAAATTATTAAGTCTACATATTCCTGACCTGACTACGCCGCCGTCTTGTGGCCCGCATGAATTCTCTGCACCCTCCCGCCGCCGCCGCTGTTGCGCTCCCCGCCGTCTCGTCCAAGGTTGACACTCGCAGCGGTTTTGAGTTTTGCCGCCTTCTTTTTAATTTTTTTCCGTCGAGGCACCAAGCTTATAAGATTTCTTAACAATTCGCATGAATCCCACACGCCCAAGATGAGTCAGATTGTCTTCTATATATGTTTGGTTCAAGAGGCGTATAACAGCCGTGACTCTCTTTGTCTTAGCTTCGTTGATCTATGATCCAAACTGCCTTTGTGCTGTAGCTCGAGAGGTAATTTAACCCTAGATCTGGCGTTCATGTTTGGCACAGTTGGCAGAGCCATTTCTGCCTTTTTGTAGTGGTACCATATATTTCGTCACACAGACCAATTGCTTTGAGATATATGTACACATATGTATATTTTCGATTTCAGGGATAAATGTAGAATAGAATGGTATAAATAAAAATAAATTTCTAGCAATGCGTTTAGGCGTAAAAGCAAAAAGTTTGCAAATGGTTGGATTTGGCGAAATATAAATTTTGAAAACAACCCGCAAGAAAGCCATCAAATAATTTTTTTTCACATTTAACCTAAATGTAAAAGTTGTTTTAAATATGATTCCCTACGTAGAAATATCATTGTTTTTGTTTAAATAATCCTAAAAAAATTTTTATAAATAAAAATTGCTAACACTCAAAAAACAAGAAAAATAACACATTTTGTTTATTGTCATATATAAAATAGTGGGATGCATCTAGAGTAAATAGATATGATACTGCATGATAGAGAAATAACTGATCTTTGAAAAATATATAATTTTATAGGTTTGAATTGTAAAATGTATGAGTAAATTACGTCAGAATGTAAGTCTTAGAATTTGTTGTTACGAAAACCTAATTTTTATGACATTTTCAAAGCAACACAAAATTTATAAAACAAAACTTATAAAAATTCTGAGATATACAAATTGTAGGGAATTTATTCTAGTTTTAGGAAATATAAAAATATTGTACAAAATATACAACACAAAAAGGTGTACAGGCGAATATATGATAATGCGTACGGATTTTTACAACCTCAGACATTGACTAGTTTTCCAAGTATTTCACAGATATGTAAAATATTGTTATATAAATGGATTTTTTAGTAAAATGTGATGTTGATATTGTAGGAAATATATTGTAGTTTCAAAAAAAATTACATTTGGTACCTATTATAACGCTTACCGATATTTACGACCACACTTTAGCAACTATTTCAAACCGTGCAAATTTTTTAGTAAATAAAAACACAATAAATAAAATAAAAATAATATAATTATAACAGAATAAATTAGGCTAAGTAAATATATAAAACACATGAGACTCACATCAGCTGACTATAATAATAATAATTTTTTATAGTAATTATAACAGCTTTTATAATAATTGTGTACTATTCGTGTATTCTACTGATACAGTATTGTATACATGAACAGTAGGTACACGAATATACACATTACAATAAACACAACACTAAAAATAACTATTTCACAACTTTTTATAACTGACGAAATAAACACGCGCGCAGCGTCTGGGATTACTGCACCATTTTTGGGCCAAGACGGAAGGAGAACGGAGAAATGAGAGTGACCTTTCAGAAGCTCCAAAAACAAAAAAAACCGTCGCAACGTGAAGCAAGTCACATCAAAGTAAAGGGCAGTTCTTCTTCTTTCTTTCGTTGTAAATATATTCCAGAAAAAATAATTCTAAAACTTAAATATCATCTGTTTTATAATCGTCTTTTTAGTGACGACCGCCGCTGAGGCCATTGCCTCTCAGGCACAAAAACCTTACTCTATTGAAAAATATTTTCTGCCGTAACTATAATAGATACCAAAAAACTGTCAACAGACAACTCGTAGTCCGAGAAATTTCGGTTTCTATGGTAACACTGGCATTTCACTGTGTTTCGTATTAACTTTTCTGTCGATCGACAAAAACAGCTGTTTTGGTGATCACATGACGAATATTTTCGCCGCGACAACAAATGTTGAAATCTCTTGTTATTTCGAACTATGTTTCTCGCTACATAAAAGTCGCTCAATAATGTTTTATACATGAATATGAATTCTCAGAACCTCCTCTTTCTAATGGTATAAGATTCATTGCGGTTAAGAACGGTTTTCATATTTTAATATTAGAAAGTTCCGACCCATGTCGATATCGTCACAAAAGTGACGACGCCGCTGGTAACCGCACGCAAATCGTCACAAAAGTGACGACCGCCAGATCTAGGGTTAAATTGCCGCAATACTAGGATGGAGTCCCGATTTCGCAGGTGATCAGCAGTCGACGGGCTACGGAGATGGATTTGCGACTGTAGTCGATGTCCAGAGCACCCGCGACTTGTCTCTGAAGAACCAAGTTAGCCTACTACGTCTACGTCGTATACGTCGGGTGATCGATCGGTACCGGTATGGGAGCAGATCTTTCACATATGGTTTCGTATGGGTTGGTATTGTGCTGACATCCGATGACGTGACCAACCTCCTACTACGGTGCACACACGTTCACGCAAGCACACTACAGCTACAAGCTGACATCGCACTCAACTAGGTGATATAACGTATTCGGCGGCACGTTTTAGCTCGATTTAAAGGTTTGAAGCACATAATCACGTCCTTGTCGTCCGACAAGTCACAAAAACACTAAAGCAAAGCATCATAATTTAAAAAGTTGGTACGGTCCAAATACAAATTAAAAGTTGTACAAACATTGTGAAACGCACTTAAAACGTATTAAAGAAATGCAATTTTGAATTTTAAATAACTTTATCGATGCAATAGGCTTTATACTTGAATATTACTGAAAGATTTACACGTAGGCAGGCCGACATGTCCGCGACGAGGAAAACTATAGCCAAACGTCTGCACGCAACGATTCGCTGATTAGAACTAATGATAAACTTAAAAGCTTCAATCTGCGAAGAGGGAGGGAGACAGAGGAATACACTCTTCCAGGTAGGGCGACCCGTCCTAGACCCTTGTTATGGGCAACAATGTGATTGTTCTGTACATTCCTCTCGAGACAACTTACAGTACTGATATCCGCTTGACTGAATTCCGAGAAATCCCATGCCCCACTTATAATTTGTAATTACTGTAGTAGTCAAATTACGTCCTAATCTTCATACATAGTTTGAGGGTAGCTAATTTGTTTCGTGTTGCGAAAGAAAACTTGACTAAACAAACCTTTTATAGCTTTTATCGTTCTGAAAGATTAATAATTGGCAAGTGCAGCTAGATCACATCACAATTCGTTAAATCCTCAACACGCGACTTCCTTGAGGCAAAATGTATTTTTTTACCAAAAGCGTGGTCTCAAAAATAATACTACTATGTAGTCGTAGTGGAATAATATCGCAAAAAATGTCAAAATGTAATTTTACGAAAAGAAACATCTTTTGTGTTATGGATCGAATCATTTTTTTTTGCTCATCCACCAGCTATATTCTAACTCGTGAAATTGTATTCCATAAATGATTAGGAACTAAAATGGTTCTGTTTTATTGTGTAATACTTAATACTCCTAGCATAAAACATATTGTTTAAAATGTTCAATAATTGTCTAGAAACAATGTCTGATTCTGTGTTTCTTGCATCACCGGGAGGGGGGGGCGTTATTTACTGCGGTATTCCAATAAATCATACAGTCCCACAACCAATTTCCGAGGTTGAACTAAAGAATTTATGGTAACCCAACCCATGCGAGCTGCGAGGCTCTGATGTGCGTATACGCACAGGAGAGCAGGTGACAGGTCTCGACGCGTCGATGACTCACTCACCTGCCGAAACAGAAACAGCCTAGTTTTGTAAACGGCTAGTACCGCATCAGTCTCCCATCAGCCGGCTGGTTTATGGGCAAAACATTGGTATTTTATTCTCCTGTTTCGGACGCTGTTTATTAGCCAATTTCCCTAAACAGTAACAATTTAGTTGAATAGTTATATCAGGCCTCTCGCCTCTCATACCCCAAAAGTTTTCAAATGTAAGAAATGTTGTCTCTAATGATAGTCAAAAGTAGGTCTAACTCAATACTTTACAGATTTGTTTGTCCTAATGTATTTTTTCGGTGGTATGAGGGACTTTTAGATCCAACACTGAAAGATTTTATTAACATTCAAAAACAAAACAACGCCCGAAACAACAGAATGGATATGGTACAGGGGAATACCAAGGCATTTTCCATGTGTGAAGCCGACGCTTCACGTTTTGTGCGAATCGTTGTTTGGTTGTTTTCGCTTGAGTCCCGCGACACCGGGAGCTTTTGCCACCCAATGGTTTCCACGATTCACGTTTTTGTTCGGTTTAGCAGTGCAGGACTCGGGTGCGGGTCCACACTTCGTCCGCCGCGTGCTGCGCAGACTGTCCCTCGCCTCCCCAACAATACACACGCGTTGTCATGCCGCGTTCGACCGACGTGGCAACGCCGCACGGCCGAGAGGCGGTGTTTAGGGCCATGCAGTGGCGGATCCAAGGGGGGGGGGGCTAAAGGGGCTATAGCCCCCCCCTTGGGGGCCAAGGTGGGGCGCCGATTTAACCTAACCAGCGCACGTTTTTCCGATATTTTTCAATGTAAACTACTTTGTGTCTGTTATGCACACTGTGAAATAAAAACATCACCCCTAAAAATATTTGTTTTTAAAATGATATTATAATGTCCTTTTCTGGTAATTCAACTATACGACACTGTCATTTTTGTGTTTCTATTGGTACGCCATCTCAATCGGTGGGGCACCAATTCTGAGGCTTCCAGAGTCCCTCTGTGTGTGTATGCCGAGTCTTCGTATAGTTACGAGGCGGAGATGGGGAGTGACGTATTCCATACTGAAGTTTAAGGGCCCTTTTACATCGCGTCGAGCGACGCCGCGAGGGCTTGCGCCCGCCGCGTGTCGCTCGAATCGCTGTAGGCCTATACCTTATTGGATGACGAGCGACAGACGACCGTCAGGCGCCGGGTATAAATGCTCCTATTTAGTGCAATGTACTTATTTTACGTGCCTTGAAAGATGCGATGTATAATAGGGGCCTAAGTGGAAGTGGTAGAGGCGAAGGGGAATCAAAATTACAACTAGATGTTATTTAATGTTTGGTTGCATTGCGCGCGCAAACTTTTCCTGTCACAACACGAAATCAAGAACAACAGACAGTGCAGAGCAAAACGCAATGCTGTATGTGTAATGTCTGATAAACCCTTTGTGATGACTACCTATTGATTCAAACGAAATCACTTAATTAATTATTAAGATTCATTATAATAAATAAAGTAGTTCTAAAGAAGGTTATGTCTAAAAAAATAAGACTGGTTCATTTTAAAGAAAACTATAATCTGATTAAATAAAAGGCGACGAAAAGCAGTCTAAATTGACGTTCAAGTTTTTGTCAAAGCCAGAACCGTGTATAGGCCTATAGATTTGAACCTGGAGAAAATCAACAGGAGGTAAAATTCGTTAAAATAATTACTAATTCAAATAGCAATCATAAATTTTTGCAAAAATAGGCTACTTATAAACTAATTATAGTATATATCGGCACTCGATCCCTACTAACAAAAACGTATATTATTATACTCTAATATTATTGATGAGGTATATTTGTATTATGTCTATATGTAGTACACACGGATATCGAGAAAGGCTCCAACGATTTTCTTCAAACTTTTCAAATAAAGCAGTTCTGGGATAAAAATGATAAGGCCTATATTTACAGGTTTCCATGCCAGGAAAATCTTCTTTCGGGTACTTGTCTATTGTTATAGGTACATAAGCCAGCTAATTTTAGCGAATTTCCCTAAGGGAATACGCTATTACGGTAGTAGCCATGGTAAGACCTAAGCCCGGGACCATTTTACTTTTTCATTTTGAGGTCCCCAGAAGCCAAAAACACCGTTCGTTCATTTTCATATATATGTATATATATATCTATATATATATATATATCTATATATATATATATCTATATATATATATATCTATGTGTCCGTGGTACTGATAACTTTTGAAGAGGACCTCCGATTTTGATGAAATTTGGTATGAAGGTGTAAGACTAGATCTATTTTCATGAGTTCGCGAACCAGCATGATCGGGTTATGGGAACAAGGTTTTATGGGGTTTCAAAGGGGTCAAAAATGGGTTTTTTTGCATTTTTGGAGCATAATTTTCAAAATTTAACAATTTTAACTGAAACCATTTAAAAGAGCTTAAAAAAACAAATAATGTAGTATTTTGAATTTTTAACATAGCTTAACAGGTTACGAAGAAAAGCCTAAAATAGGTTTTCCATGTTAATCTTATGGGAAATCAACAAAACCCTGTATCTTGCTTATTTATTCGAATAACTTGATCAAATTTGGTATATACATTCACTTGGTAGGGTTCAAGTGATATTTGCTTACAACACCCATATGGCGGCAAACCTACGTACTCACCCCTATGGGGTTTATGGGGAAAATGAAAAGAACACCATAACTTGATAATATTTGGTATGTACATTTACTAGGTAGGATTTAACTGATATTTGCCTACAACACCCATATGGCGGCAAACCTACAAAGGCTGCTCACCCCCATGGGGTTTATGGGGAAAATTAAAAAGTGCCGAATATTGATACAGTTTGACATTTACCTAACGTAACTATTACACCTAACAAAACTAACATTTTCTACCAACATCCCATGGCAGCAAACCTATATTCCCAATCCTATGGTGTTTATGGGGCAAATACAATATCTCAAGATCGTTTGGAAATTCGCTGAGTACGCAGGTCTGCTGCGACGGGGGTATTTTATGTTATTTTGATCTGCAGTATTAAAGACCACATAAATTGAAAGAAGACTATTTACTGAGCATTATGTAAAATTTTACTTTTTTAAGTCTTACCGTTTTTTGGTTCTACGTCCATAAAGTTAGAAATGTCACCGAAGATCGCGGTGAACGCATTTCCGCCCGCGGCCTGACACCAGGCCTGCTACAAGTACACCTGCCAAGGTTTACAATGCGCTGCGACGATTAGGTTATGTTTGTTATTGATATATAGGTCAGAAATACTTTCACTAACTCAAAATAAATCACACGGTAGTGATAAGTCATACATAAGACCGACTAGACAGCTATAACTAACCCAGCGCCACAGCCTTCAGCGGAGATGTGTTCGCCACGATAATCGGTGACATGGCTGACTTTAAGCTAGCCCAACTCAAAAACAGTAAAACTTAGAAACGTGTAATTTTCACTTGATGTTCAGTAAATACTCTTCTTTCAATAGATGTGTTTTTAAGGCCGCACTTCGAATAACGTAAAAAGTAGTTCGCTTAGTAAGTAAAATTAAGTTCTTTTTACTTTCTCCCCCTATACCATAGTATATGGAGAAAGTATTGTTTTCGTCAAAATTTTCGAATTTGAGTTGTTGGTGGATTTATCCATTTTGGTTCCCCCTGAGTCCAAAAAAGTGGTTTTCGGAGTGATGTCTGTGTGTGTGTGTGTGTGTGTGTGTGTGTGTGTGTGTGTGTGTGTGTGTGTGTGTGTGTGTGTGTGTGTGTGTGTGTGTGTGTGTGTGTGTGTGTGTGTGTGTGTGTGTCAGGATGTATACAGAGCTAGAGAATGCCCCAATGGTCCGATTTTGGTGAAATTTGGTACGTAGGTCCAAACCCACGATAATTCCAGGCGTTTTTTTTTCATTTTTTTGAATTTTTGATTTTTAAGGGTAGTTTACCCCCAAAAACCCTCAAAAATTGTCAAAAATCAAAATTTCTCAAAAACGGCTCTAACGATTTTGATTAAAATTTTGTGGTTAATTAAGCTTAAAATGGTGAATAAAATGACACCACCCGCATCTCCGAGAAAATGCGCGTTCAAAAGTTATGGAGTAAAAAGTGTTTCAAAAATCAATTTTTTGAATTTTCAAAATAGCTGTTGTCTCGAAATAAATTTTACTTATCACCATTAAATCCAGCTCAAAAAACTAAATAATCCAGTATTTTAAATTATTGCTCTACGTCAAGTGGTTGCGGAGAAAATTCAATTTTTCGTTTAGCGGTAAACGCAGTACGTTGTTAAAAGTCACAGACGCGCGTAGGGTCAAACGAGCGCTGCTCAGCTGGTAGCTATCCAACTTAGTCATCAAGACATTAATGTTTGGAGCTTTTAACACCTTTTTTATATTGTTGGGAGAAAGTATGTGTCAGTTAACTGATACCGTTTATGTTATAATGTTTACCAATGGTTACGTTAATTACGTTAATTTTTAACAATGGTCTCATGAAGTACAAAACTAAAAAAAAAGAAAAATAATGAAGAAGCTGACTCAACGGTCAAAGTACAAACCAAGTGTCCAAGCTAACATGTGGTTTTGCATTGTAGCCGGTTTTGCATTGTAGCCATTTACTTAATTGCCGGATGGTACTATAATAAAAACGAATTTTTTTTTATTGTACAGTACTTTGTATTGGTGATTATGAATATTTAGATAAATAAAAGTAAAGTAAATGGATAATACAACTAAGCACTTTTTAGAGTTGCAATTGAATTTAAAACTTAAGAAATAGTAACAATAATGAAATCATCTGTTAACAAAAGAATTAGAACATCTGATCCGACAACAAATAAACCAGAGTGCAGCATCCGCAACGGTAGTCCTACATTAGAACAGTCTGAAAGGCCGAGTCTCATCACTTGGTGCCGACATGGTGCCGACGCACGTGATTTTATTATACCATAATGGCCAGTTTTTGTTCATTGAAATGTACCGTGTCTGTGTTGGAGTCTGTGTCTCTATTTAATTTTAATACTGCGACAACTTCACTATTGAAGGATTAATGTAATTGTAACTGTAAACACTTTATAATGGGTCAAAAAGACCCAAAACCATGGTAGTGATGAAACTATAACCCCTCCGGATCACTAGACAGAGCAGAAATATTGTACAGATAACACGGAATGTGTTGGAATATCTTGGACAGTTTACACTTCAAACAATTGGAGTAGACCGACGAAGTCACTGACTGTTTTTAGTACCATATGTTTACCAATTTGAATCCATCAGAAGTGGAGTATGTCAGAGGCCAAGATATTCTGCGTTATCTGTAAACCACTCTTTTGCTATAAGTTCACCACATGTGTTCTACATAACATGTGCGCCAGGATCAAAGACATTTTTATTCTTTAGTATCTTTTATTTTATTGAATGGTTTCGGAGATATAGCAGATGAAGTTTGTCCCATGTTATTCTTACTAAAACTTACAAAAATGAATTTTTGCTCCCTAACCGTTAGATGTAGATAAAAATGCCAAAGAATAAAAAAGTCTTAAAAATTTTAGTACATGATAGTTTAATAAAATTTTGCTATCATTTTGCCTATCAGACCCGTCTCCCACTGATCCGACTCCACTGACCCGTCGCACTGACGACTGACGCACTATAGACGCAGTAACGCAGTAGCCGCACGGACGTCCAAAAACAAACATGCTTGTCTTTTCACGCAACGACCAGCGTCAACGCAACGGCGGCAACGCAACGGAGGGGCCAGCGAGGACACTCCCATGCCTCTCAGTGCGTTTGAAATTTCCACCGGCCGGCAAATTCCCACGCAAGCAACGCCTTCCGAATTTCGTCGCCCAGCTAGGACTCCGCCTTACTTCTGCGAATGGCCCTATCAGTCAACCCTCGCTCCTGCTGCCTACAGTGTATTTTCCTTTATTTCTCGTTTATGGTCATTCTTCGTTACTTTCACAAAATTATGGTGTCTTAAGGCCATTTGCAAAATACATTGTAAACTGGATTAAATATACCGTAATCGTAATCTAGTTTTATTAAACAGTCCAAAACAGCTGGAGGTGTAGGCCAGGCCTAAGTTTAAATTGTGCAACAGACTTTTATGTTAAAATTGGTTTTTAACTGAAGATCTATTTCAACTAAAGTGTGCAAATGATCCTTAGCATTTAAACATTAATAAATTTTTTAACAGTAAAAATTGCACAAACATTATGAACTGTACTTTTCGTAAAAAGTTATGGTTGCTGTTTGAAACGGGTTGAAATTTGAAAATGAAATTTAAGTAAAACTATAATCATTTAATTCCTAAATAGACTATTGAACATCAGTATAAAGGCCCGCAATTAACAAACGATCAATACAATTCAATCAGACAATTAATAAACAATTCATGTTACTATAACACATTTATCAGAGTTATAATTTGACTAATACATTTCTTGATAGATTTTTTCTGTAGGCTATTTTATTATTGACTCGAAATAGAATCGGAGATGGTGATGGGATCGTGGGAACTTCCGTTCGGATTTCGGAGGCTCGTCCGTAGCCTAAATACCTCTACAATATCTCTTCGTCTTCCCACTTCCGCTTCCCGCTTGCAATGCTTTCCCTATTTACTTCCAATAAGTGTATGCAAAGAAATAATTTCTTGCACATTTCCTTTTCTAATTCGTTGTGACAATTTTATAATTACCAAAGGACAAACTCAACTAGTCTTAAAAATTTTCAATGAAAAGAGTATCTTTTAATTTTAAAACACATTTCCCCTATGTGAATACATTCTGTAGTTACATTCCATAGTAACTTAATTCTGTACATAGTTATTTTCGATAATTCAGTATAATTTTGTTGTTTTCGTTATTTTATTTAAGTTAGCTTGTATACTGTCGGGATATTTGATGTATTTGGTTTGATAATTCGTGAACAATCATTGAAATAACGATAGTCCAAGCAATGTGATTACACCCTAAACGGCCGAGTGCGGTTATCCGTTCATGGCGTCCGTGGGTCTTTTACCCCCTGTTGTGTATGTTTGTGCAAGACTATACGACAGGCCTGCCTTATTGAGGTACCATTTTCACAAAGTGGCACACAATCTCGGGTGCGGTGCTAACAATGAACTTATCGTACTTCTTTAATTTTCCTCATCCCTTATGTTTATAAGTGTAAACAAAAAAACAAAAAAACAAGTTAAACAATTTCATGTTCAATTACTGTATCGGCAACTATTTTTTAGGTTTAGGCCTACCAGTGAAAAGGAAAGTTTTATTTTACACGACTAGTCTGCTGCTGAGCCCTTTTCCGAGCAGGCAGGAGGGGTCTAATCACCCTCACGAAGAGCGCGGATCTAACGGGAGACCTGAGGTAGCGACCGGACTAATTGGGGTCACTTTGGAGTTCGGATCTATCGGGATTCGTCGCATCTACCGGGACTCGGATCTATCGGGACTCGGGACTGCACCGAATTATTGTGGCACAGGGCAGAGTTCAAGTGTGAGCCCCCCCCCCCCCCCACTCGGCGCATCCCTGCCCTCTGTCTGTGGTTGAATCAGATACAGTACAATATACAAATATTTCTATTTTCATTTCTTTGGGTATTTTCTTCTGAGTTAGGTGCATACTATATAAACAATCTGATTTCGTCTCTTTAGTGATGGGGGAAGGGGTGCAATGACCTTGAACGTCGCGTAAACAGGTGAGGAAGCGAAACATCATGGTCTTACATGAGTCCACTGTCAACTTATTTTGAGAATTCTCTATTTTTATTCCGACAAACATTTACGTAACAATAAATCCTAGACTCTTAATCTGAAGTAAAAGCTTACGATTATGTCTAAAACGTATTTTTTTATTACATTTTGTAGGATAACAGAAGTTTTAGTGCAACACAGTCTAGGTTTTGATTGTAAAAACTGATTAAAGGACTTATTTGGAAATGAAAAATATGAATTATCCAGTTCTAGGCTATTTATAATATTTATTTATGAAAAGAGGTAACAAACCGTTAAAATGTAAGCGTACTGTAACCTATTTGCGAAAAGGTAAAATGCTTTTTCACAACAACAAAAAATTCTAGGTTGGTTACTTTTTGTTTCTTTTTATAGATGACATAAAAGATTACTAAGGAGTTGCCGATCTTCCAGCCATACTTACTAATTAATGTGCTGTCACTGTAACATTTATTTGTTGGCCTAAATATGGAACTATAATTGAACTATTTCCACGATTCAGCTATATTGTAGGCCAATACAAAATCAATGCTGCAACCTATATGGCGCACTGCATAGGTTATTTATAGGTTCTTTTTTGCTTTGTTTGCGATAGTACAGAGATGCTAAACCAGAATATCGACCTCGGCGAACGTAGGCTACTTATCACCGTCAAAAAGCTTAAAAACTGCCGTAATTTTGCACTTTTTTACGTTTGGCTAATTTTGTCCCTGAAGAAACCGTTTTTCATAAAAATCAAATCACCCATTATTATTTTAAAAGTGCATTAATTTTTTTACAATTTAAGACCAAAATATCTTATACTCTAAAACAAGCTCCATTTGTCCGGGCAAAGTTTTTTTTCGCTCCAAGGATTTTTGATTTTTTTATTGAATATGGGGGTTTTGGCCACCATCGATTGGAGCTGGTCACATAGCTGGGAAAAATCCGGTTTTCACGCTAGAGCTCTTTAAAGTTTCCATGTTATCCTTATGGAGATTTTTAAATTGAACAAAAATCAGCTGATAACTGTAGATATAAACCAATGTAACCAATGTGTTACATCTTAATCTGTAGTTTAGGAAAATTATATCAAAGTGCAGCACCCTTCGGTCTGGCGAGTGAGCGAAGCGAACGAGCTCTTCTTAAAAAGGAATAGGGCGAGTGAGCGGAGCGAACGAACTTTGTGTGAGAAAGAAAGTAATAATTTTACCGAGCTTAAGCTCGGTCCCCCTGGTACTAGTTCTTTAACATAGTCAATATGGTATTGTAGTTTTTCTAATATGGCTCTTCAAAGTTACTCAAAATATCCATTGACACTAATTTTCGTGTGTAAAGCCATGGTCGGAAGATTATCAACCCAAACTTCATATTTTTTTTTTTTCATTTTATACAGTCTTATCTTGCTTAGTTTTCTGTCTGTCTAAATGTGATATCAATAGGCCTAGCCTAAGTATTAAAATTTTACATACAAAATGCATACATTTTTTAAATTTGAAATATCACGAAGTATTTTTATATCTCTTACGCTTCCAAAATGGCGGCAATTTAATTTTTGCAGGAGCGCTTTCGGTGGCTTGCCATTGTCATCTGCTAGTCGCCGAAAGCGCTCCTGCGAAAATACTCATATAAAATCATTGGCAGTCTAACGGACAACATCGCCGATTTGTTGAACATCGGACCGCCACGACATCTACGTCTAATTTTAAATGGTCTTAATTTATAAGAAATTCAACGTAATTTAAAAATGATTATGGATGATTTTTGTTACAAAACCGTTTCTTCAAGGTCAAAACTAGCCAATCGTATGAAACAGTAAAAAATTACGCCAGTTTATAAGCTTTTTGACGGTGATTCGGAGGGTCGGTAAGGTCTAAAAATTTGAGGATCTCGGTACTATCGCAAATCCCACTATCCCATGTCATGCAAGCTAGAGCGAGGCCCTACTTTGGATGACAAAGTTAGTGTACTAAACCGGTGATTTTTGGAGTTGTAAGCCTGTACATTGCGCGCGAATGGCGGGAACAACCGAGGATAGCTGTTCGGAGCTTCGGGCTCGCCAACATTGCGCCGCGCTAATCGACATTCTCAACAGTTAGGCTTCGCCTCGCCCGGTATACATGCAGCCTTTGAATGATTGCAACGCAAACGCAGATTGTGCAAAATCTTCATACTTTGATATTAGTGTTATAAATTAATTAAACAACCTTTAAAATGCATTTAAAAATTGTTTATTTTTTCTATTGAAATGCAATGTCTAATATTCCAAAAGTGTTATGGAAAGATACAAAATGGGCCAGGTAAAACTGCCCGAAAAGTTTCCTTACCGGGGGGGGGGTGGGGGGGGGGGGGGGAGCGATCGCCCCTTCCGCCCCTCCCTGGATCCGCCAATGGATCAAACCTGCACTTTGGCTGGGTCCGACGTCCGAGAATCTTTATTGGAGAGCTATCACGTGGTTTTAGGCCCAAGTATTTTAGAATGGCTAAGCTTGCAGGGAAAATTTGAAATGCAATTTAGTCATGGTTAACCTTATTTTGTTTACAACAGTATTAAACATCAATGAAGTAATTTGTAGAAACGACACTCATTTCAATCAAACTCAGAAATATTTAGGAACTGTAAATTGTTGTTGGATGTACTGTACTACCTGTTCCTGTATGTGCCTGCACTAAGGGCGCGCCACAACGTCGCGTCTACAGGTGGGCTGGTGACGCTGTCAAATGGCGGCGCGAGGCGGCACGGCGCGGCGCCGCGGCCCGTCTGTTGGTCTGTTCCAGGACTGTAGAGAGAGAGAAGGGCTAGTCCATTCCTTTGATGTGTGGACGCTCGCCGCGCTATCCAGCCCAGACCCCCGTTCACTCGTGACATCGACTCAGAACAGAACAACCCAGCCGAGCCGTACGCGCCGCGCTGTTAGCGTTGTATCGTACCGCATTATTCTGCAGTGATTTTGGTGGTTTAAATTAAAATTTTAGTTTGTATGTGGTGATTAAGTATTTGTTTAAGCACAGAATTACATCATACTTGTAGGCCTAATTGAAAATAAGCGAATAAATTTGAAATGCACGAGTGAAAAACTACTGAGGAGATTTTGTCATTTTGGTGCCTAGAGATTGGTCCAGTAGACTCCCTCTTAACCGGCCACCTCGGGACCAGGACGCAGCCGGATAATGAATTGGACGGTTAAACCGATGTTCATTTAAGAACGCCATCCCACAATTTTATATGACCTAAATATAATTATTACTTGAAAAACAACCTTAAATACATTACTGTATATATGATTTATAGCTAATATCCATCACCCATGAAATCCACAACAAATCTACACTAATAATAATTTGTTTCTTTATTGTGGTCTACTGGATAGTAGGCCCAAACGCATTGATTTCCGGTGGCAGTCACTTCCGCCCAGGACATTATAGTTTAATTGGTTTGGGAACGTCAAAATGAAATAAAGTTGAATTGAATGATACATTAGATAAGAAAACATAGTTTTCGGCGAAATGCGGCCGGTTAAAGCGATGTTGAGATAAAAAATGGCCGGTTAAAAATATGTTATTTTGTGTCAGAGTAGGCCGGTTAAAGCGGAGACCGGTTAAAAGGTGGCCGGTTAAGAGGGAGTCTACTGTCCTTTTTACACTGGATGATTCGAAATATGTGTGAAAATGCTATATAAATCATTTAACAATTTTAAACTGAGCAAATTCAAGCAGTTTTTTGCGATCTCTGGCCGATTGGATTACTGTACAATATCGTCCTAAATTAAAATCTTTTAAAATCGTTTGCCGATTAAAAGCAGGTTTTTTTTAAGTATAACAAAGCTAACGATTTGACAAATAGTACAGGGTGTTTGTTTTAAAACACAGTCTTTCTACAGTCCTCTGTTCACCGATACAGAGCGTCAAACCGCCAGGGCCGTATTTCTAAATAGGCTGAAAAGGCTGGAGCCTATAGCGGCAAAATTTTAGGGGGCGGCAATTTGTCAATTTACAAAAAAAAATTAAAATAATTTTACCAATAACATAAACTTCTTTAGGCCCACCTTTCTGATTTAAAGTGTATTAATTTGGGGGAACAGAAATATGTTTATTCGTTTACAAATTAAATCCACATAATCTTATAACACATTTTTCATGTAGGGTAAGCCTAATCGTTGTAATGCCGCTTCCGCACTGGCCGAACATGTTCGCCGAACAAAGTTCTTCCGAACTTTTGTTGGTTCGTTACTAACCCTTTATAACGTAAATCATATGGTCGGTAATTATTCGTTAGGAATGTTATTGGTTTTAGTGTTCGCCGGACAAGTTCGACATCGAATGATCGGCCAGTGCGGACGCGGCTTTACGAAACTCACAGATTGTAGAAGGCCCACAGAGATTGAACTATACTGGGGCTCCTAGTGTATAGATTTGCAACTAGTTATTTCCTTTTTAAATCATGTTAATGATTTTACGAATAGATTGGCCACAAAATAATGAACAAAAACAATGGTTTTGATCATTATAATAACCTCTCCCATGAAAAATGTGATTTTTTTATGAACGAAAAATTTACCGCACTACTTGGCCGGCGGAGCTGTTCTGCCAAACAACCAATTTTCCGCCAACATCAGAATCCAGTAAAAAATAGTACTGTAGTTGTGTTTTGAGTCTACACAAAAGGGACCACTAGCATCTTCAGCCCCAGACTTATCACGTTAGAGTGTCACAACTGTATATTGATTTTAAAATGTGACGCTTTTACAAGGAACGTTTAAAACTTCTCATTTTTATTTCGGTAAAAGAACATTAAAAGATAAAATAAAACATTGATGAAAGGATGGCTCTAGTATGAAAATATTTGGGTCGGCAACTATCTGGGGGTATCAATTTATTTTGAATCAAGTTTTATTTAAAGACATATTGAAGTCGTTATGCTGGAGCAGCGCTTTTGCCATTTCTATGGCTCTAAAGTTGCCATATGGTATTTGCTATGATTATGGCCCTATTGTTTATTTTCTCAAAAGTGTCACTTACTTAGATTTATAAAGGTGTAGGTCTATGAAAATGTATTAACTGTTCAAATTTTTATAACTCTATCTGCTTCAATTTAAATTTAATTAAAATTGGTTTGAAATATATTTTGTAGTTTGTGAGAAAACCAACATTATAATTGGGCTGGCAGTTGCCTCTATATTGCCTTCCCTGTTCGCTGTTGTAGCTGCTCCTGTGAAGTCACCTGGCTTAAAGTATTCTATTAAAGAATATACAGTTCATAGAAGCATTTGTTATTTGGATAATGAGACATCAAATTAATCTGGTTCATATTTTAAGGATAATGCGCCCCAATGCAAGTGACAAAAAACTATGTATCAGTCTGTCCCTATAAGGGAGGGGGGGGGGCGGCAAAAAAATGGATAGCCTACAGGCGGCATATTCCTAAATCCGGCCCTGCAAACCGCGGAGACTCATATAAGCTGATTACTACTCAGGCCATAGGCTACGGTTTGAAGATTTGGATAGGTCTTCAAAAAACATATGTATGGTGTTACTAAATAGCCTATGCAACGATAAAATTTTGCTACCGTAAAAAAACACTTGAACATGAGGCCCCTTGTCTGTTGAGACCTGGGCAGTCTGCCCCCTCTGCCCCCCCCCCCTCACGGCGGTCCCTGACTCTAATCTATATATTAATAGGCAAGCATGTTTCATTTCCTCCTTTTTTCTCAGCTTGTGTGCATCGTAAGAGAAATCCGAGCATACCGTTAGAAAGGTACTGTGCTGTAGATGAGCAGAATCACGTTTTAATTCACATCGGCCCATGGGGCTACGCCCTACAAGCTTTCAAAGTTCAATGTTAATCTTATGGGAGAAGGATAATTAATTTAATCATAAGACAGCTGTTATAACAATCAAATGA